>CAXAMN010013069.1:0-13510 GCA_963970005.1 Durusdinium trenchii
TGATGCCATTCAGACTTGGCGGTCCACAAGACTCACTTAAATTTTTTTAATGTGTCCTCAAGATCAGACTCAACTGTTTAAAGATATTATGAATCATAAGTTAAGAAATCTTCTTCTTCTTCCTCCCCTTCTGCTTTAGCATCCAAATCAAAGGTGAATAGGACAACTGAGAGCATCTTCATCTTTTTCCTCCCCCTCTTCTTTAGTATCAATATCATTACCGTCGCAAACAAGAAAACTGAGAGTCAAAAAAAAGTGAGAGTCATTTTTGCAAGCCCCTCTGATAACATTATATTATAGATAATCAAACACATATATACATATATAACTTATAACCTTATAACTCGCAACATTTCAGAGATGTTTTCTGGATTCTAGAGGGTCTTTCTGGAGGCCGGCCACTTCACAATGGCGAAGCTTGCAGACTCTTTCTTTGTCAGTGAGGTGTAATTCTGAGAGCTATCTGAGAGCTTTTTTGTTCAGGGTTCCTCGCTCTCATTCTAGTTTGATCCGAGGTTTCGCACATTGTCCGAACGGAGGGATGATCAAATAGATCAAGCAAGAAAAACGCAACCCCCCCCCAATGCATCCGAAACCACCACACCAATGGCTGTGGTTTGGACTGTCCGAAGCAAGCCACAACACATGACACACGCAGAAAGACCATCACCCAGGTCTGTGGCGGGTCGGGAGGCCAGCGAGGCGAGGCTGGTAGATGGTGCAGAGCATCGAAGGCATTTGGTTGGGCACAGAGATGTGGTCGATGTTGGTCATTTCCAACAGTTCTCTGCACAAGCTAGCGGCTAGACCTCTTCCCGGCCACTCCCTGCGACTTCTCGAGAGGCGCTTCGCACACCCCCTCCCGCGAGCCAACGTCGGGCGACGGAGGCAGTGGTGGGCAATCGGTGCAAGGGTTTTTGGAGGCTTTCTGGGCCTTTCTCCAAGCAAATGAAACCTGTACGTTATGGCCGAACTTCGGCATCAACCCCTATGATGCAAAACCCCAGTGCAGTGGAAAGAACACCGATGCCAATATCTGAACGGAGGGCTCCCATGGTCAACCGTTTCTCTGATGGTGTAGATTTCATCCTGTCGCCTTTCAGCGCTTCGGCGCCCCAGGTGGAACCTGGAAGCCCCTTGGCGCCGAAGCAAAAGCGCTTGAGGAAGGTGGGCCTCAAAGACGATTGAGGAAAACTTGAGGAAGGTGGAACTTCCTTCCTTCTTTCCAAGGTTTTGACTAATGTCTTCCGTTGATGTTCAGGGTTGATTTTCAGGGGCAAGGATTCGTAAGGTAGATGTGATATGGATGGAAATGGAACTGTTCATTGGCCGCGTGGCGCAGAGTGATTCTCCGAACCTTCTCGAGTCTCCAAGGGAAGATTGCTCCGATCTACCAGAGGTCTCAGTACCCCACGCCAACCGGTTGTTGTTGTCGTCGGGTTTGCATCATTTCGCCAACAGCCGCTCCAGGCTGCGGCAGAAGCAATGTTCCTTGGCATCATGCAAGGAATGCGCTTACAGTAGCTAAGAAAAGGGAACACACACCAAAAAAGGAAAACAAAGAAAGAAGAAGTGGAACACAGAGGTCTGTGCACATGTCTCCCAGTCGGACTTTGTATGCCATTCTAAACTCAACTCAACAGGGTGTAGCTGGAGGCAAGAATGCTCAGGGAGATTAGGTTGTCATGGTACAATCTGAGCGCCAAGCTGACACCAGCGATTGGCAGGTCGCGCATTCTTGACCGCAGCCCACGCGGACAGTTCCAGAGTAGTGGAACTCGTGGAACTCCATCACACATCATCACACCAATTCTCCATCACGTGACTCTACCAAGTTACAAATGACTCAGTGAGCGGAATCGCGTGAGCTCTCAGGACTGATGGCGGAGCAACTGAGGCGGATCAACTGGAGGCGGAGCCTGGGCACGGTTTAGGGTCAGAAAGGGTTCTGGCTGCAATAAAGCAGTGGACCCTTGAATGTCCCTGGAAACATTGTGTAACATATGCATATATATACGACATGGATAAATGTCCTCATAGCTAAGCACAGACAGAACCAATCCGTTTTCACCGCAGCATCGGGCTCTTAAAGGAGTTCGATGGGAGAGAGGCGAGGAGCCTCTCTCCCAATTTGCGACCGCTGCTTGCATTTCGTTGTGCGCGAGAGCGGTCTTTCTACGTGTGAACCCTGTAGGAAACTTTGGCAGCTACAGGTGTCACTTCGTGGAGTCCTTGGGCCGAAGAGGGACGAGCAAGCTCTTGTCTTTCTGCAGGAGTGCTTCTCGCTCCTGGAAGAGTGGGTGGCCAAGGTCAAGGAGCTCGAGACCGCAGAGGCCACCGAAGAGCAGCGCCGTAGAGGAGGGCGAGAGCGCAGCCCTCTAAAGAGACGTGAAGAGCCCAAAGAATCTCGCCCAGGTCCAAGCCAAGAAAAACCAGCCCCATCAGTTCCACCCAAAGCACCACCAGTCGAGCCCCCCTTCAAAGCCAGAGAGTACATTGCCTGTTGAAGGGAGGGAGATCAGCAAGGTAACCTCCCAAAGCCGCATTGTGCCTCGACCCAGCCATCAGCCGAGCAGTGCACATCGTCGGCGGTCGCCCAGCCTTTCTCTCCAGCCCAAGCGAAAGGCAGAGCCCAAGAAGGAAGTTGAGCCTCCGCCGGAAGCCTCAGTTGAACAGCCCCCAGGGGAGTTGAAGAGCACTCCCAAGACCAAAGAGAAAAAGAAGGAGAAGAAGTCAGAGACATCTACAAGCAGCTCATCGAGGAGGAGGAAAAAGAAGGAGAAGAGAAGGAGGGAAAAGGAAAAGCGTGACAAGAAGAGGCGGCGAAGATCCTCAAGCCCAGGGGATTCGGTTTCGGGGTCACGGGTCAGAGCAGCAAAGAGGAAAGACCTGAAGAGGCTGCCGACACCTCCACGCCCACGCAGCCCCCACACGCCGCCAGGGCCGCCGGCTGAGCCTCCGCCTGCACCAGCCCGAGATCCCAGTCCAGCTCCACTTCCCAGCATTCGCGGGCGCGGGTGGATTGGTCCGATTCCCTGGAGTTCGCACCCCCGCTGGTACACCGGCAAGAACAAGGGCATCACCCGAAGAGCGAAACAGGAGAAGTTTAACAACAGGTGGTGGTGAGCGCAAGAGGGAGGATGTCCGTTCGACGACGACCAGCGGCACGAGTTGAACCTCCGCGGAAAGGCCAGCTAGCAAGCCGAGTCCAGAGCTGGAGACATCCCTGTTCACCTACCTCCTGGAGCTGACCGCGGCACAGTTGCGGTGTTTGGGCCTGGTCGAACTGGCCTATGGATATTACTATGATGGGCTCGTGAAGGTGGCTGGCTACATCACGGGGTTGGGCCGTGATGCCGACTTCCTGGAGTTCAAGGTGACCGGAACCCAGACAGAGAAGCTTGTGGAAGTGTTGAGCGAGCCATCGAGGAGGACCATGCAGTTGCACATTTGCCCCAAAGATTGCAGCCACTCCGCAACCGGGCCTGATGTGTTGCATGCCGCCGGTTTTTGGGAAGTGGGTGAGAAGAAGCAACCCTGGCACACGCTCCTTGAGGATGTACGCGGTCAGCCAGAGGAGCACCATGAGATGGCAAAGCTGCGGGAGCACTATGAGGCCAGGAAGAAGGCGGTGGAAGGGGAGAAAGATTCTCCCAGTGAAGGGCCGGACAAAGCCAAAAAGAGCAGAAAGAAAAAGAAGAAGGCGAAGGACAAGGAGAAGAAGGTGGAGAAGACAAAGTCAGACAAAGAGGGCACAGAGGAGGAGCCGCTGTTTGAGCGGGGACAGAAGGCTTTGAAGAGCTTGTTCGGGGGGACTTGTTTGGACCCCCGGATGGAAGAGCGCTCGAAGTTGTTGAAGAAGGCTCGAAAGCTTGGGAAGTCGGATGGACGAAAGCGGAAGCGTTCATCGAGTGAGGACTCTTCACCCAGGAGCTCATCAACCGAGGAGGATGACATCGGTGAGACAGGTGAGGGGTTGTTCGCAGAGAAGAAGAAGGCCCTCCGTCTGACACAGCGCTACCCAGGGTGTCTTGGGGCTCAGACAATTGCTGGGATGAAGGAATCGCTGCTAACCAATAGCGGAACGCTGCATTCACAGGACCGAAAGTCTTTGCCTCCGCTCTACACTCAGTATTTCAGAAGCGAGCTGCATTCTATGGTCTCGCCGTCGATGGGGCAGGAGCTGCTGACTATCAGTCAGACGGCAGACTTGCTTTTGCGAGGACATCCTGCACGAGCGGTAAACCGGTGATCCCAGAGGTTCAAAGCACTGGAACAGCAGGCAAGAGGAGCTCATTGGACAGTCGCACGCCAGTTGGAACTGGTGTCGGCTGACGCGATGGGCCTCAGTCAAGGTGCAGAAGGCGCAGAAGCAGCTCGCCTTGCTCGAGAAGAGGCGAGAAATCGAAGTGCAGTGCAGCGCCCATACAATATGGGAGGAAAAGATGGGGGAAAGAGCAAAAGCCGACCTGAACCACCTGAGGGACGTGAGAAAGGCGATAGAGGAGGAAAAGGGAAAGGAAAAGGGAAGAAGAAGGACAAGCAATGATGTCGTGCCCACAAAAGAAGAAAGTCCCCAGGTGGAAAGAAGATCAGGTCAGCAGGCTTCCGAGAGAGGTTGAAGCTAGCAGTGCATTGGTTGATACAGAGCCTGAGATAGAAGGGGATGGTGGTTGCATTGAGAGGCTGATACAAGAGTGCGAGAGAAAGGGCTTGGAACAGAGGCGCAAGCGAGCGAAGAGCAGTGGTGATGAAAGGGACACTGGATGCATGTCGCGACCGGTGCCACCTAGTGATGCCTCCCTTTCAGCTGGTTCGGGCTTAGCGGCCGAGAGGGCCCCGCTGGAGTCGGTTGAAGGGGAGTTGATTTCTCCAGAGAGGCTGCTGGCAGACTCCCAGTGTCGATATCGAGTTGAAGGACATTGGAAGTCTTCTATGCCGGAGGAGCCTGCATGGGTTGAATGGGAGAGAGCGAATGAGAGCCTCTCCCAGGCTTGTGACGGTGACTCATGTCGAGAGAACTGCCACACAACGTACAGGAGCAGCACAGAGTCAACTTTGCGACTGGCCTTTGAACCGTGCCGCATTGCACTTGAGGAGTGTTGCAAGAAAAAAGACCTTGTTTTCGTAGGACTGGGTGAGGTGTTGTCCCGTGCATTGGCGGTGGTTGAGACTAGATTAGAGCGTTGCAGCCAGCCCAACTTCATGTTGCCTGCCCAGGATCAGCGGTTGGGCCGAACTGCGTCGATGATGGTGGAGGAGTGGCACTGGGCAGAGGTCTGCGCGGGGTTGTTGAAGCGGGGTGTTTGTCGCGTGATGCATGTTTCCGAACTTCATCATGTAGGCGAACGTCCTTTACTGAACGGAATGTTTGCAGTAAGCAAGAATGAAACTGGAGTGGACAGTCAAGGCAACTCTTTTGAGGTATGCAGGCTCATCATGAATCTTGTCCCTACCAATGGTTGCTGTAGAAGCTTGGTTGGAGATACGTCCACGCTGCCAAGCGTGGTGGGCATGTCTTCAGTGGTCTTGGAAGATAGCCAACTACTCATCACTTCCTCTGAAGATATACGTTGCTTTTCTACCTGTTCCGTACCCCCTCCTCATGGTGGAAGTACATGGGCTTTGCACGGGAGGTGCCGGTTGAGGCTCTCCCAGAGGGGCACACGGGGGGTGGTTGGCACCTGGTGACTCAAGTACTGCCGATGGGGTTCATCAACTCGGTGGCAATTGCTCAGCATGTGCATCGCCGGGTGATAAACCGGGCTCTTCGAGGTGAGAAGGTGTTGGCCGCAAGGCAGCAGGAGCTCCGCAGGGATCGGGCTTTTCCTCAGCAGATCATCTTTTCCGGGTTTACCTGGACAACTATGATGAGTTGCGTAAGGTCGACAGAAGGCTGGCCGACACTTTGACGGGGAGCCCGTCAGCTTGGACCTTGGCCGTGAGGCAGACCTATGAGGACCTGGGGCTTCCTCGCCATCCAAAGAAGGCGGTAATGCAAGAGGTTGGATGGAGAAGCAGGCACGGCAGCGCCTAAAGGTGACAAGGTGGCAAAGTACATCAGACTTGCGTGTGAGTTGCTGATACGAGGTAGTGCATCTCAAAAGGAGTTACAGGTTGTGGGTGGAGGTTTTGTCTACATTGCTATGTTTCGGCGTCCCCTGCTAGCTGGGTTGAATGCATTGTGGAGACGGATCATTGAGCTTGAGGAAGGCTCCCGACGAAGGAGGGGAGCATTGGGAGAAGCAGTGGAGCTAGAGTTGATCCGGTTCATTGCCTTGACCCCGCTTGCCTTCATGGACTTCCGTACGGGCATCTCGGAGGAGGTCACAGCCAGCGATGCCTCAACCAGTGGAGGAGGCCTCTGTGTGAGCGCAAAGAGTTGTCACCCTACGGGCTAGCAGCAGCCCAGGCCCAATGCAGGGGAGATGTCCTCTCCCAAGATGATGTGGAGCCTATACTTGTGGTGTCCCTGTTTGATGGCATAGGAGCATTGCGCGTGGCTGTGGATGCCTTAAGGGTGCCAGTGGCAGGTTATATCTAGATCTCGGAGGAGGCCAGGCGTGTTGTGGAGAGCTGGTTCCCGGACGTCAAGCGCATCACGGACGTGGCGCTCATTGACGAGAATGAGGTCAGTAGCTGGAGCCTGTTATACCCTATAGTGTGTGCCGTCGTGCTGGGCGCTGGACCACCTTGTCAAGGTGTTTCAGGTTTAAACTCGGATCGCAGGGGCGCGCTGAAAGACGCTAGGTCATGTTTATTCAGTCATTTCCCCCGAGTCGAACAGTTGCTTCGGAGGTTCTTCCGCTGGTGTCCCGTCTTTCGCCTCTCCGAGAACGTGGCATCAATGGATGTTCAAGACTGCCGTGTGATGAATGAGGCCTATGAAGGGGCCCCTTGGTTGATCGACGCTGGAGGCGTCAGCATGGCACGGAGGCCGCGTTTGTATTGGGTCACTTGGGATCCAGTGAACCTTGAAGGAGCCACCCGAGACACAGAGGTGACTCACAGGTTGCCGTTGGCAGGCCGTGTGCAGTTGCAGGTTGAGATCCAGGAGAAGGACTTCCTTGAGCCAGGGTGGCGTCGTTGTGAGCCTACACAAGTGCTCCCTACATTCACGACCTCCAGGCCATCGCCTACGCCTGGCCGCAAGCCTGCTGGCGTTGAGATGTGTTCCCCCGCAGAGTTGACCAGGTGGAAAGAAGATCAACATCGCTTCCCGCCTTACCAATACAAGTCGGTGAATTGTGTGACCAATGGGGAACAGGTCAGGGTGCCGAGTGTACGTGAGCGTGAGTGCATCCTTGGCTTCCCATTGGATTATACAGCCAAATGTCAGCCCAAGAGCCAACAGAACTCGACGGCTTGGCAGGATTGTCGGTTGACGCTGCTTGGCAATACTTGGTCGGTGCCCGTGGTGTGCTACTTGTTGCGTTCGCTTTTCCTCACTCTTGGCTTGAATAATCCGTTGACCATGTCGGAGATCGTTTCCCGCTTGACTCCAGGGGAGGAGGATAGCCTCCCAAGTTTGCTCTTGCGACCTCCATTGCGACGCACTACTCTAGCAGGTGGGCCAAGCCCAGGCCTAGTCCGCCGTCTCTTGGGTCAGGTGTCGGTGAAGGGTGAGGACTTGTTGTTGCAGATGGGCAGCGATATTCCAGCGCGCTACCACAGGCTTAGAGCTTCAATCTCGGGGAAGTTGTGGCGATGGCGAGAAGTCGCCGGGTGGCAATGGACAGGGTCTGCAGAACACATCAACGTCTTGGAATTACGCGCGGTCAAGACTGCCTTGTCGTGGCGGATCCGGGAGCTCAAGGAGCAGCGGACTCGGTTCTTGCACCTTGTTGACTCGTTGGTTGTACTACATGCACTTAGTCGAGGACGATCCAGTTCCAGGAAGTTGCGTCGAACGCTTGCCAAGATTTCCGCACTGCTGTTGGCCAGCGGCCTTCAAGGTACTTGGGGGTATATTGATACCCATCAGAATCCGGCCGACAAGCCGTCGCGCCGGCAGCTTCATCGCAAATGGGTAAGAAAACGTCTAAAGTAGTGGAAGGTCGGAGTCAACAGCAGAGAAAAGCGGTTAGAAAGAATCTTGGTAAACTGAAGGATCTTACGGTACAACCTCGAACCCGTCAACGATATGAAGCCAGCCTCCAACAGTTTTATTCCTGGTTGGAAAGGGAGGGACTCGCCCTCCCAACCCAAATGGACAATCTGGTCAGTGACTATTTAGAATTCCTGTGGGCCGAAGGTCATGGGAAATCGGAAGCCGACAATGCTTTAGCTGCGCTGCAGGACTTTGACCCAAACCTTCGTCGGAAGCTGCCTGGGAGTTGGCGCTTGCTCAAAGCGTGGTCGACAGCCGAAATTCCCAACCGGGCTCCCCCGATGACCCTGGGGATCCTTGATGCGCTCTGCGGCTGGAGCGTTATGCAGGGTAAGCCCGAGTTCGGTCTTAGCCTGCGGTTGGCCTTCTTCGGTTTGCTACGTACCGGTGAACTTCTGAGTCTGACCAACAGAGATGTCTATATCACCAGCCCCAAGGGCCCAGCTGTCATTTCACTCGGATTGACGAAGTCTGGAGCTCGCCAGGGAGCTAGTGAAAGTGTTACCATCCATGAAGCCTCCGTACTGCCTTCCTTGTACAGTTGGAAAAGGCGCACCTCCGCGTCGTCCTTTTCAACCTCTAAACCGCATGCCTGGCGCAAACTTTTCAACCAGGCCCTCGAAAAGCTCCAGCTCACAGAGCTCGGTCTCAGGCCCTACTCGCTTCGGCGAGGGGCGCAACGTTCTTTTTCCAACACCACAGAAGTTTCGATAAATTGCTGCTTCAAGGCCGGTGGGCCGCAGCAAAAACCGCACGAATATACTTGAACGAAGGTCTTGCGCAGTTGTCAGAGCTCAAGGTCCCTAATTCGCGGCTGCGGATGTACTGTTCCTTCTACTTTCAAAACCCGATACTTGAGCCTGGGACCCCTAAGGGTCCCAGATCAGGGGGACGTGGAAAAGCCAATAAAATCGCCCTTTTTTCTGCATGACGGGGGTTGAGGGTGAAAACCCCCAAAAGAAAACCTTCCTGAAAGAGAGTTGCAGGGAAGTTTCCTCTAAAGTGTTCGGGCCCAGGGGGCTCCGGTCTGGCGGACGCAGTCCTGGGGGGCACTGGGGGGCACTCACCTTTCTCTGGTCTGGCGGGAAAGGTGAGTGTTGGTGCCCCAAGAGGAGTGAATTCAGGTTGTTGCGCACCCAAGGTGCTTGGTTTCTGGACAAACTTGCTGCAACGCGTGAAAAAAGATCGGTGGCTGTGTATATATATATATATGCTACCACCCCCCCAAATGTCTACCTTTTTGGCTTGTTTGCATGTTTTTACTTGCTGTTGCCTTGTAGTTGGGAGCAGACATATGAAAAGATTTTGGCAAAATGAATGACACATGGACATCAATGAAGCCAGATGTTTTGAAATGATACGTTTTTGCTTTGCTTCCATGTTTTTATTTGATATTGCCTTGTAGTTGGGCGCATATATATATATATATGAAAAGATCTTGGCAGAATGAATGACACATGGAGACCAATGAAGCCAGACGTTTTGAAAGGATAGCAATGAGGGAATAGGGCAAGCTGAGTCCTTGGAAGGGTGTCTATGTTTGAATGGGGCAAGGAGCAGCCGATGCAAAGCAACAATCGTTTTCATTTTCCACTGGCTAGCTCTTGCTAAGGCTTCGCCATGATGTCTGACATATAGTCGTGCAGCAGGTCCCCAGTGCATGACGATAGGTCATTGCCCCGGTGCCGGGCTGCCCGAATTTTGCGCGGAAGCCTTGCCATGCCAGCCCGGCAGCCCGGTCCTTTAGACAGGCGTTCCTTCAGGAACTTCCAGCACCGGTCAATGTGCTGAGTGCCAGCCTTCACTTTCAGATGTTTACCATCAGGAAGCTTGTGGCTGA
Source organism: Durusdinium trenchii (assembly GCA_963970005.1). Classification (NCBI taxonomy): domain Eukaryota; class Dinophyceae; order Suessiales; family Symbiodiniaceae; genus Durusdinium; species Durusdinium trenchii. The sequence goes on from CAXAMN010013069.1 coordinate 9,951, forward strand.
CAACCTCAACGACTGAAGGCTTCGTCCACACCCATTTGCCCTTCAGTTTGATTCTCTTTTTCTGGTGGACAACAGCATCGTGAATCGCTCCAGGAAGCTTGAGCTTGTACGCCTTGGCGGAATCCGTGTGGAAGATGATTTTCCTGTTGGCAAGATGCTTCTGGGCAAGAGGCTTCCAATCTTTCTTAGTGATGGGTCCTGGGCCAGGAGGTGAGAGGAGGTTGGAGACGAGCGAGAACCAAAGTCTCAGGCCTGCCACGCTGAACGAGGCCACACCATTGCTCCCATAGAAGGCAGTGATCTCCTTTGATCTGATGGCTCAGTTCGGCATCATTGGTGAGGTCTCTCTTATCAAACGTGGCTTCATCCCCCTCAACATCAGCCCACATCGAATTCTTGCCAAACACAATGCTCTTCTCGCGCTTCTCCACATACTTTTTGCGGACACACTCCAAACGCCTTTGCATCCCTTCTACTGCCTTGTGGTTGACGCCCAGGATGAGGTGAATGGAACTCTGGGCCACTCGAAGGAGAAGGAGCAAAAGTATGCCTGCTTGGATTTGAAGTGATAGAGCCTCTGGCCCGCGGCAAGCTTGAAAAACAGGATGCAAGTAATGGGGATGGATCCTTTGCTGGCAAGCCTTCCTTGAGCACCTGTACTTGGCCGCAGTGTCTCCACAGTGGACTTTCAATGGTGAAAGCGTGCTCATTGCACTTCGGGCAAAGCTTGCCTTTCAAATTCGGAAGTATTTTGTCCTTGATCAGGAATCAGCAATTTGACAATCTGAAAGTCCGAGCAGCTCAAAATTTCGACCAAAGTGCGCTTCCAACGTGTCTGGTGTTTGCGGAGACCACTTCCTGGAACAGCGCGCTTGCCACGGACATACTTCACACTGTTCCACTCCTGAGACTTCGTAGACGCAGGCCTCTTCGCAACCATCCGGCCCTTGCCCTTCTTCGGGCCTGGAAAGTTCAGGAACTTTGGCGCCATGACTCCCAGTGCCACTGGCAGGACTAAAGCTTATAGCAAGCCTTGAACGACAAAGCTTGCAGCCAGACAGAGTAGCACTGACATGAAATCGAGACAATCTCTGAGCAACAGAGTTAGGTATGCAAAGCGACACACAGAACAATTTGGCCAGGCATGCACATCACTTTTTTCGTGGGCAAGGAATCTTGAGCAGACTGTCAGCACGGAGCAAGGGTCAGCAAGGATCGCACTTTTTCATGCTGGCAGCGGACGCTGTAGCCTTGCAGTTTATACGACAGACACATGAGTATGTCGCTGGCGCATGTGTCTCATGACCAAATTGTCACGAGGCAGGGGCGCCTAAGCCTACTCAGAATGCAAGCCCATGTCAATTGCAGCCGCCTCATCAGCATCAAGGTCGTTCTGCGAAGCTGCAGCTGCATCCAGGTCCTTGTGTGAAGTTGCATCTTGGAGTGGCGTTGGAACGTCAAATCCCACTTCACTTGGAGAGCTCTTCTTTCGGGCTCGTTTGGCCGTAGAAGGTGGGTAGTGAAAGCTGCCCCTTCAACGTGGCGATACACAGGTGGAGGAAGGACCTGAGAGCTTTCGTCTTGACTTTCTTGGGAAGAGGGTAGCCATGTTTCGCGGATGTTGCTGGCACGAATGTTGAAGAGGCACTCCAGCAACTCCTCATTGATGTCAAGCATGTACTGGGTCGATTTGGAATAGCTCAGGTAGCGACTCATACTTTCCGCAATCATGCTTTGTTCACGGCCCACGGATTCATCATAATGTTCTGGTTTGTCCACGGATCCACTCTTGTACTTGCCATAGAAGAGCTTATCACCTTCAGCTAGAACATCTTTGTGCAAGTCATCCACTTGAATGCAATGGATGGGTGACTCAGACTTTTCACTAGGGAATCGAACATACAGCGCAGAGAGGCCAAAGACGAAGACTACAGTCCGTCTGAGCATTGCCATGATGTCACTGATGTCTGCAGGCTTATCGCCAGGGAAAGTGCGATGAACCAGTTTCATGAACTCCTCCATGGTGATGTCAATGCGCTCATCATTTTTTGGTTCATCGTCCTTCTGGATATCGTCGCTGGCATAAGCCCTACAACAGTTCTTAGCAAGCTTCACATCGTTGTACCGTCCTTGGCACCTTTGGCTCTCTTCAATCTTGTCTCGATAGGGATCGTCCAAGAAGACACCTTCGTGCACTTGTCTGACCCTGTGCCTGAAGTTGTCCAAAGACTTGGCCCGTCGCCGCCCAGGGAGAGTTGGTAGGTCGAGCTTTTCCTTGTGGTACCGACCCATGGCGAGCGTCATAATGATGATGGCGGGGGTCTTGCCAACGCCTGGCCAACCAAGGAACATGAAGGCATAGTTCAAGAAGAGAGGGTACAAGAGCGGCAGCAAAGTCTTCGCCAAGAAGGGCTTCAAGGAAAAAGTTTGTATTGGAAAGTCGTGCTCGAGTCCGGCGCCAGCAGATCCTTTCGATTTGTTTTGGGCCATCGCTCGCACCTTTGCTTCGGGCCACCCAGAAATTGGAGTCCCTGCTCAATAATACTGTTGGTTTTGGGAATCGCGCTCAGCGCATTGTCGTTGATGTACTGAATGCCTGCAAGCAGCTCTTCATCTGCAGGGGCCCACTGAGAGCTTTGGGTTCGGCGAAGAGCCATAGACTTGCTGTTGGCTGTGAGGCTAAACCATGCCACATGCAGCCCCGGCAATCGTTCAATCAGGGATACGACAGCCTTCTTCAAAGCCCATGGTCCTTGTCGGAAGACAATTGCATAGGGAGTGCCCCTACAAAATTTGCCAACCTCCTTGGCTGGTAACGAGTTCTCAAAGTGCAAGATCTTCAGCGCTTGGAAAGTCCCATCCTCCATGTTGCGAACAACAAGACCCAAACGACATCCTGGAGGTAACTGGCACGGAGGCCGGATGCTCTGAGGCAAGCGCTGTGAATCAGGCTTGCGCGCCCACTCGCCCAGTTGACTGGCGGCTGCAAACTCTGGAACCGACATCTAACATCAAGGAGCCAAGCTGTAGTCTTCACGCCAAGCAGATGGCGACAAGCAGCTGCAAGAAAGGTGGCTAAAGAAATGGGCGCTTCAATGCTATTCCCCTCCTTGGCGATGCGTGTGGGTGTAGTCAAAACCTGCAAAGTCCAATCCTTACTTCCATATACTTGCTCAAAGCAGCGTCCAAAAGAGCTGATTCAGTCGCCATTGAGTGAAAGAAGAGACTACTATTATGAGAATCTTACAGCCACAGACTGGGGGTGGACAAAACATTTATTTTTTCATTTCGTTTTCGTTTTCATCATCATTTTTTTTCATGCCCATTTGTGTCTTTTTTTCATGTAAATGTGTGTTTTCGTTTGCATCATCATCTTTTTTACACGCCCACCGGTGCTTTTTCATGCGTGATTGCGTTTATCGTTTGCGTCCCCTGAAGCCAAGGCTGCCAAGTCACTTACTCCTGAACCCTCTTTGCTACCCGCTGCTACCCTGGTCGGCTAGTCACTTTCTTCTATTTTGCTTTAGCTGTTGTGAAATGTACTTAAACTGTCGTTCACG
>CAXAMN010013069.1:13910-67166 GCA_963970005.1 Durusdinium trenchii
TTTTTCGTTTCTTTTTTCATGTTTTTTTCGTTTTTTTCGTTTCGTTTTTGCTTTTCATTTATTTTTCGTTTCTTTTTTTAATTTTTTTTCGTGTGGCATTTTGGTTTTCATTTGCTTCCTCATTTGTCATTTTGGTGTTCATTTGGTTCATCATTTATTTAATTTGTGATGTTGGTTTTCATTTGGTTACTAAGTTTCTTCTCATCTGTCATTTTGGTCTTCATTTGGGTCATACTGTTTATATTGTTTCTGATAATTTCGTGTGCTTTTTTAGTGTTCATTCAGGGCTGTCTCTTCACTAACCTGTTTTACTTCCCATTCCTGTATGACAAATTTTTAGGCCACTAGGCCACTAGGCTCAGGCTTTTGGGGCCCAGTGGTTTAGCTCAGCAGCTTGCAAGTTGCATTCCATGATTTTGATCCTTGGTTTCGATTGCTCGGGAAGGGATGGGTGAGGGAATCCCTTCACGCATTTATACATAGTTTGAGGCGCTGACTGTGACTGAAGTGATTTTGGAAGCCCATAAAAATGACAGCAAAGCCAACCAGTTCTGGAAGGATGAACATGACGCAAAAAAAATGATAATCCCAAAATAAATGAAAATAAAACAAAAATATTTTGTAAAAAAATGATGATCTAAATGAAGATCTAAATTAAAAAATCATAAAAATCAACTTTCCATTGCCTGGCTGGCAAAGATTGACTTAAGACTACTACTTGAAGACCGTGACAGTTTGAGCAAAGGCCTGACATGTACAGGTGTGGACGAAGACAAGACATGGAAACACATTCAGCTTGCAGATGGAGATGCCATTCTACAGGTCTTCGTTTGTCGATGCAGGTATGTGTGCATGCCACCTTACTTTGTAGATACAGGTATGGCTGAATGGTAGAGAGTTGCAAAGTGAATGTCAGACGCGCAAGGACATCAAAGTTAAAAACCCACACACATACCGATGATTCGCTCCAAGGATATCTTTTTCCCGGACGCGGACAAGCGTGCATTGCTGCTTTTCAGACGAGTGTCTCTACTCTAATCAAAAATCATCATTTCCTCGTCATCGTCCGACTCTCCCAACAACCGGCGCAATTGCTGGTTCTCCGCTTCAAGCGCCCTGACCTTCTCGTTGGCCTGGTCCAATTCTTCCTGTGTGTGAGACAAAGCGCAGAAGATGCCCTCAAAGTCCGCGGTTTTCGCTTTCGGCTTCTTTTCTGTCATCTCAAGCTGCTCAATGACCTGGATAAAACGAGGGTGCTCTTCCACTTTCCTCTGCTTTGTCTCCGAAGATGATGACGAGGAGTCTGAGGACGAAGATGACGATGACTTACCTTTCTTGGGCTTCTTTTCTTTGCGGTCATCTTTTTTGTCTTCGATGGCGAGCATTGATGGTTTCTTGGAAGGGCTTGGCCAGCAACGTCTCGAGGCGGGCAGTCGCATCGTGGTTCCACTGTCCACTTTGGCCGGGAACAAGCAGCATCTGGCGCTGGATGGTATTCATGGCATTCGTAAGGAACTTAGAAGTCAATGGCGTACGAGACGAATGCACTGTAAGGTCACCAGCTTTCGCCTGCAGGGTTGTGAGTACAATTTTTCGACGTGATGGATACTTTGACTGACTTTTGTTTGACCATTTCTTATTATTATGGTACTTTTTGATTTTCAGTCACACAGAGCCTTGGCAATGATGTCACCTGAGGATGGGCGTGGTACAAGATTGACGGTGACCTCTGGCTCCAGGACAACCATGGCACGCTGACCATTGAATTGCACCTTCCCCTTGACGTTCATGGGAGAAGATGCCATCAACAAATACTACGCAGTGAACACCTAGTAGTCTTGATGAATCACAAGCTGCCACGACAAAATTTTGGCGATTGCACTGACGCGAGCTCCTCCAATACTTAGAGAATTGAGGCAAGAGAGAGGTACGCACAGGTACGCGTACCTCCTGGATTGAAGATTGAGGATTAAGACTTGGTACGCGTACCTGTGCGTACCTCTCTCTTGCCTCAATCCTCTATAAGTACTGGAGGTGCCTTACTCTCCTTCATTACATCATCGATTCTTATATAGATATATACATATATATATATATGGCACCCTCCCATGTGGAAAGTGCATCAAAAACACACTCTTTTTTCACAAGTTCCAAAGTGTCAATAAAGCTCCACAAATACCAATAACAACCAAAAAAGGTAGACGCTTGGGGGGGTGGTACCATATAAATATATACTGATATGTACACATAATGTAAAAAAAGACTAGTTAGACACTATTGGACACCGTTTTCGATCCTTAAAACCATATTTTAGGGACGTAACGTGCCTCAAGAGCACAGGCCTCCTACCAGGCAGTGCTGATTTACTCGTGAGCCTCTTTTTGAGGTCCTGCCATTACGTATCCGTGTGCTTGATGAAGAACCGCACGTTCTCGAACCCTCAGTGAGAAACCGCACTGGTGCATCCGGACTTCAAAGTTAAAGGTTGGCCAGACGCTCCCCCCTTCGCCTCATGTTCCTATGCTGTTCCAAGCGTTCCCGTCTCCTTCACTCAATTCAGATAGAGATGTGAGGGCAATCCAAACATTAACATACATTTGCGTTTCTCCACGCATAGAACTCAATCAGTAACCTAGGGGTATTGACACATCTAGGATCATCTAGGCTGATTTTATGCTCCAATGAACGCCAAGTAGTACCCAACGAAGATCTTCTGGTCGAACACTGGCGCGCAGGCCCCAGAGAGCCCGAGTGCCAAGTCTCACAAGGTCCAGATCTGGGCGTCTGGGCATTAAAGGGTGAAGCGTGTCTTTAAGCAGATGGGGTTATGCGGCAATTAAGACTTACTACGACAAACATCAGGGCGTGCCCAAAATATACTCCATCCTCAAACCAAAACTGCGTCCGTTGTCCCGTCGAACGAGACACAGACGACAGCTTGGATTGGAGGAGTTTGTAGATGATTCACCCGATTCCCCCCTGACTGCACTTATGGTTCCAGGGTTTCAGGTCGACTGGCACAGGGCAATTGGACTCTTCACAGCAACCACAGCTAGCTCCGGTTGTTTATGGGAGGCCATTTGACTTGCTCTGACTCGTCCCAGGAGGCCTATATAATAAATACGCGAGACCCAGTGTGAGGAAGCGTGGTACCCTTGCTTCTGGTGCACATTTGAGTCTTTTCGCCCGTGGCCAGCGGCTGAAGTAGGGGGATAAACAAGACGGCAAGAGCCAGACAATTCTATCCAGAGATCTTGGTCTTGGATCATCAAGACTGCTTGGCCGGGAAGTCGTATACAAGATGTTCCAACCCCTCCAGGGAGGCTCATGGGTTGGACAATAGCCGCAGCTTTGGAGGCTTTCCATTGTCGAACCCAAGCCACTGCCAGGCGTCTGAGGCGACAGCCGCTACTGGCCTCGTTCCGTTTCTCGGTGACATGTGAAGGGGGGCCTCGGGTGTTTGTATATTGATCTGACAATGTGGGTGTGAGATGGGACTCATATTCTTTTAGGCCCACTCAGATTAGTTGGTTGGTTGTGTTGAGAAGCAACCATTCCTGTACCAACATGTCAGTTGATGCTGTCCCTGGCTCAACAAGGCCTCGAGGTTGTGTACAACTGGAGCCCAACAGACCGAGTGCACTCTCACTTTCACTCCACTCCCCTCTGCTCACCTCACTAAATTCACTCATGACTGACTGACTGACTGACTGACTGACTCTCGCTCGCTTGCTCCGTTCGTGCCTGGCCGCAGGCCTTTCGAAGGGATCTTATTCAGCATCATGGCCCCACCCGAGTGAACACCTTGCAGCCACAGTTCTGAGTTTCCTATAGTTTCTTGGCAACCTAGGATCGCAGATGCATCGGTGGAGGACACGGGGAAAGCTGCCAAGGCCGGGGAGGGTTTGCGTTTGTCTTCCAGCAAGCCTTCTGCAAGGCCATTTTTGTTGGCCCTCCGAGCCGTAATCATGGGGTGCACGCTCGAGGCTGTTGCTGCTACCAATGTTACAGCATCCTTCCCAGCTGCCTGGATGGAAGTAACAATATCAAGAAGTCGTTAAGTTAGAAGATGACTGTACGAAGTAAGCGCACAGTTGAGCAACATTTGCTAAGTGTCTCAGGGGCTCGCCGTGCACGGAATATGCGTGCACGTCTCACTGATGATGTCACTCGTTCTCCTTCCCTTTGGAAGAAGAACGGCCTTACGTCCGGCCTTTGGAAACGGCACCCTGTGTCCTTTTGGGCGTGTTCTGGGCCTTGCTTTTCCAGGCGAAGGCAAGCCCAAAGAAGCGGCAATCCAAGGTGAGGTGCCCCAAGGAAATCAGATGGCGTCGGATGTAGCTTTTGCTGGGCACCTGAAGCTGCTAAAGACAATCTATATAATAGCAATGGCCTCCAACCTAATAGCAATGGCCTCCCCCTAATAGCGATGGCCTACCCCTAATAGTGTGCTTTTTGAAAGCCGCTAAAGGCAATCTAGTGTGGGATGCAGCGTTGAGCAGAAGAGTCTCAAGCAATCCTGGCCTTTTGTTCAGCAGGCTCGCATCTCTGGCGAAGAGAAGGCTGGAAGGATGTGTACTGCACAACGAGAGCTCTTCTTCATTGTCACGTTGCCCCTCATTCATGCATGTTGGTCCGTTGAAGACCCCCGTCGTGCGTTCCAAGGCGAGTTTCTTGTGGGAACCAAACCTTAAAATCATTAATCACACAGAAAAGCAAACGGTACAAAACCATGATAACTACACACACAAAAACGTTGAATACGCACAAACAGAAAGGCGGGCTCCTATGGGTGTAAATTTCCGTTTGTAATTAGAACATGGACAATCTATCATAAAATCATAGAACATCTTTGTTTATTACAGTATATTTTGCAGGTCCATGTGCCAACCCCCTAGCAAAATGCATATTTTTCATCACTTGCATCTGCTGCCCACTTCAATCATGCGCAAAAGGCATCAGACAATGCACATTTGGTACCACATGTATCTATACCCACTGAAAAACCACACCAATAGAAAAACCATAGTAAAACTGCAATAATCAATAACTAGAAAACACAATCACAAACCAAAAAGAACACCACAGACACAAGGAAAACACGCAAAGACTCTCTGCTGCCGCCCGCCCAAGAAGGTTCTTGAATGTTTTTGTTTTTCTGAGACGCACAGACCTGCACTCCATGGAAGCCTAAGTCTTGGAAGTCTGCATTTAACCCTTGCATATTCACTATATTTATTCCTATTGATTTCCTTTTAACTTCATTTTGATTCTGGTTGAGCCCCTTTTTAAGAACACCATGATTTCCTCTTACTGTCTATAATTCCTTTTGATTGCGATTGATTTTCTATATGTACGTTTTGCTGAGTGTTTGAGCCTATGCATACCCAAAACACGGTAAATCAAGCATTTGCAAGGCAAGCTTTACAGCTCTACCAACGCTCACTCTCTAGAAAAACAGATGTGTTTTGCTTTGGGATTCCCCAGACCTGCCCTGCACCAAGTGGTCAGGCCAAAAGCCCCACCAAGCGCCAATCGAAGGTGGAGAGCTTCCCGGAGTGGGCGGAGTGCGGGCGGAGGGGCAAAGTCAACCCGTTCTCTTCGCGTCCGTTCCAAAGCACCTCAAGCCCACCGAACACTCAATGCCATCGATATCCTAACCGTCCACCACGATGCCTTGTCCGAATATCTCAGTGCAATTCCGAATTCATGAGGAATTCATGAGCAATTTGTCTGTCAGCAGTGGTTCTCGCCGTTTGGTGGAGTGGATTGGCAGGTAGACTCAAAACTCATTTTTCGGTGGATTTTCCGCACCATCCAGGGATGCAAAGAAGAAGCGCCCTCATCATCCCACTTCCAAGAAGCCAGGCACGCAACTCCCTAGCACAAGCCGCTGCAGAGGAAGACGAGGATGGGCTCGGCTCTTCATGTAGGCATGCATCGAAGACTTTGCAACTTGTTGGTGGACCTGGTCTAGCATAAGATTTACAGTATGGCTGCCTCATATTACGATTTCGGGTCAGAACGGTATCATCTCATTTTGTAGCCTTGGCCCAGTTTTCCGAGTGAGGCTTCTCCAAAGAGATGCTATCAAGGGTTTGCAACGATACGTTTGATGCTTAATTGGTTGGTCTTTCGCAGACGACCACCTAGCCAGACCCAACCAGACCACCTGGCCAGACTGCAGATCAAGATGCCTAGGTGGTCAGACCTACACAACCAGACCCACCATCTGATGTCAGGAGGGATGGCCGCCTGTACACTCCGACAGCCGCCTGGCGGCGTGGGATAGAATAGGTGGAGGATGTTGGCCAAAGAGAGGGGCCCAGATTGGGTTGCTAACATGATCTACTAATGACTATGTAGTGTTGTGGAACTATACGTGACTCCCGAGACTCATGTTCTGAGCATCTGCAGGTTGATATAATATTGATATATTGGCAGCCACTTTGCAAGGAACGGTCTCACTGCCCCAGGTCATTTCACATGCTTCTTGGAATCGCCAAGGGGGTACTTGTGCGTCAAACCATGAGCGTCGAACACTTGTTCTGTGGTGCTCGACGTGAACAGAAATCGACATCATGAAGAGATACCCGTGCTGTGCCGGAAAGTGTAGGACCAGGACTCAGGATCCCAAGATATGCCAGACACTTTATCCTCAGTGATGGGATAGTTTGATTGACACCGCTTCTGAGGTAGTGGTGAAGAGCTTGTCTGGATAGGGGGCGGCCATGCAAATGTGACTTGGCAGGTAACGCAATTGGATGGGGACTATGTCACTGTCTGAGATCTGGGGTGATGAGTGTTTTTGTTCCACCTTGTAGTGAGTTTGAAGATGTTTCAGGTAGGTAACTCTAGAAGGATCGCTCCCCAATAATGCTGGAGCGTTAAGATTTGAATATCCGGACAAAAAGCTTAACTTCTGCAACAGCTCAACAGGTGAAGGGCCTTTAAAACGAGTTGAAAAGTGAACAGTGGGTGAAAGTGGATGGTTTCACTACCGTTTCACCTTGATTGCGAACTTCAATCCCACTACTAGATGACTCCAGGGATACTCTTTGGGCCATCTGTTTGGAGCACCAGGGTTTGGTGGTTCATATTTTGTGTCTTGCCGAAAAGAGCAGGGGCAGTGCTGGGGGCAGCGCTGGTAAAGGAAGACATCCTTGAATCCTTGACAGCCTCAGTCCGAGATGTGCAACACGAGGCTTAACAAGGGATGACCGTGACCATTTTCCCATTCCATCTCTACTGAGTGTACCAAGTTACAGGTGCCACAAATGCTGCCATCCAAGGCATCTCCCAAGCCTCGGGCGAAAGCCAAAGTGCAGCCCGGCCAGGCGTGTAGAGCGCATACATCGGGCCCATACTCAGCCACTGTGGCGAGGTTTCCACCTATGTAACTGTTGTATCCCAGCCTGCTTGGTTGACACACATAGTGCACTCCCAGAAAAACTACGGAAGCGAAGCAGCTGGGACCTTGGATCAACACTTTTGGGCATCCGATTCAATCACCACATCCTTCTGACCAACAGCAAACAGTCTTCCCGCCCCCTTTTCATGACCAGGAAGCGGCTCCGAAGAAACCGGCAGAGGCGAGCGGCTTGGGTTTCTGAACTTTTCGCAGGGTTCTTCCGTAGCGGAGCATCAACATTTACAAGGTGGACCCTAGGCTAGACGAAAGTGAGGATGGGATGTCCATGACCGCTTCAAGACAGGCGCCAGCTCCATCGGTGCCAGCTCCTCCAGCGCCAGCTCCGGCTGCGCAGTTTCCATTGCCTGGCCGACCAGAGGCCAGAAAGGTACTCGGCAGTGGTGTGAGGTCAGCCAACTGGGATATAGAGACGATTTGTTACAAGGAAAAAACATCGGAGACTTTGGTTTGGCAGTGAATTTGTGCGGAAAAACGTCCTATCAGTGACTCAGGGTACGGATCGGCGACTAGGATCAGCGACTGTCGGATCAGCAACCACACGGATCAGCGACCACATTTCCCAGCATCAACGACCAAGTGTGGATCAGCGACTATGGATCAACGACCAGAAATCTATAGATCTACGACTAAGACTAAGACATCCGCGAACAGTTATATCGAGCAGACTATCTATCTATCTATCTTTCTTTCTTTCTTTCTTACTTATCTTTCTTATCTATTTGTCTGTCTATCTATCTATCTGTCTATCTATCTATCCGTAGCCGTAGCCCTAGGCCGTAGCCGTAGCCGTAGCCGTAGCCGTAGTAGTAGTAGTAGTAGTAGTAGTAGTAGTAGTAGTAGTAGTAGTAGTAGTAGTAGTCGTAGTCGTAGTCGTAGTCGTAGTCATTGTGTAGTAGTGGTGGTTGTGTTAGTATTAGTAGTAAATAGTAGTATTCGTTGTCGTCGTCGTATGTGCAGTGGTATAGTAGTATAGTTCGTCGTCGTCGTCATCGTCGGAGGAGTCGCCGTCGGAGGAGGAGTAGTAGTAGTAGTACTAGTAGTAGTGCTGGTGCTAGTAGTAGTAGTAGTAGTGGTGGTGGTAGTAGTAGTAGTAGTAGGAGTGGGAGTAGGAGTAGGAGTAGTAGGAGTAGTAGTAGGAGTAGTAGTAGTAGTAGTAGGAGTAGTAGTAGTAGTGGTAGTGGTAGTGGTAGTGGTAGTGGTGGTGGTGGTGGTAGTAGTAGTAGTAGTAATAGAAGTAGTAGTAGTAGTCGTAGTCGTAGTCGTAGTCGTAGTCGTAGTCGTAGTAGTAGTAGTAGTAGTAGTAGTAGTAGTAGTAGTAGTAGCCGTGATCGACGGGTAAGATGGTTGAAGCCGTGGAAACTCAAGTTGATTTTCACACGTTTTCACGCGCGAATTGTTTTTTCACGCGCCCATTTCTTGATTTTTTTTGAAAAATGAACTCAGGGAGTGTGACTGTGTATGACTACAGTCACAAGGCCCATCCTGGCGCTGGCGACCGATCCGGTATGGTTGGTTTGTTTGTTTTCTATTTCTTTTGCTATACCTCTCTGGTGACCGATCCTGGCGACCGATCGGGCGTGGTTGGTTTGTTTTTTTCTTCCCTTCGTGTGTGGCGACCGATCCGGTATGGCTGGTTGTTTTTTTCTCTTCCCTTCGCTATGACAATTGTGTGGTGACTGATCCTGGCGACCGAGTCGCTATTGTTCGTGGCTTGGTGATCGATCCGATCTCTTCTGGCGACCAAACTGTATATTCCAGCGACTGATCCGAATAATTATGGTGATCGATCTGTGGCGACCGGTCCGACCATTTTCGTCACCGATCCTGGTGACCGATCCGACGTCCACCCAATTGTTCTACCAAAGCGCACCTTTAAGTTCGTAATGGAATCGGTTCATCAATCAGCTTGGTGACTCGGAGAGAAGGTGTCACCATCTCCAGTTTTCCTAAAGTTTTAGGAACCAAATCATTAGCGCGTGAGGAATCCTGCCTCCAGTTACTCGAAGCGTCCTAGTAGCTAGGAGCGAACTTTTCGCTTACTCAATTAAGTAGGCGCCTAGAGCCACTCGGGTTAAACACATAAACCCGCGGCGGCTTCGCCAGGCCGTCCAACCATGCGGAGCTCCGCCCTGGACATCCTCCGGGGGAACTTGTGCGCCTTCACTGGCGGTGCAGGTTGTGCAGGTGGACTGCCTGCCTGTTGAAGAACAAACTCTGAAGCAAACTACTCGCTCATACTTGAGGATGGGCCTCCTTCTTCAGGTTTCCACATAAGAGTTTCAAGTCCATTGAGAAACCAAAAGATTGTCGCAACAAACGAGTCCGCTCCAGCCCCAGGCTGACGCGACGGGTGTGTCCCAGGGCGCCGTCTCAGCGACCGAGGCGATTGGGTGGAGCCAAACGGGGCAATGCGGATCAGGAGCATCGCGCGCTCCCTTTTCTTTACTTTAAATGGGGTTGGAACATTTTTCTCAGTAGCCCGTGGGATCTTCTAGACCCTGGTGTAGTGAAGGGTTTGAGAGCACTAAGAGGGGCCACCCTGTTCAGACACAAACGGAAATACACACAGAAGGAAAGTGATGAAGTCTTCCTCCGCCCAAATGTGTTTGTATGATTGGAGTGTGTGCGTGTGTGTCATGCTCTGTATCCAAAAGTTTTTGACACGGCAGGGGCGTGCAGCGTCTGTGATACGAAGCTATGATCACAGATGGGAAGGGATCAAGGACGCTTGATCTTGCGCCTGCAATTTTTGTGGCGTTGACAGGTTGTGACTCTCATCTTCTTGTAAAGCGCTAGTGAGCCTTTGTTCAAACATTTTCTGTTTTGCTGACTTCACGCCATACCGTTGTGCAAGTCAAGGTCTAATTGCTGTAAGGTCAAGGGCTAGGTCAAGGGCTAGCGCGCCCAGATTCTAATTGAAATTGTGCTCACCCCGCTAAGCTCTCTATTTCAGTGTGTCCAGCGGCATCTTCCCACTGCGGTATGCCGTATGATCCCTGCACGGCGCAGACTTCAGTCGTTTGGCAAAGGAGAATACTTCACATTCCCGCGTTTTGCACTGCGAGCCACCTCCGGATCCACAGTTTGAGTTTCGAAATTGCAGAAATTCTACTGCCGAGCTCACGGAGATTAATCTTCTGAATTCCATTGATTCGGACCCTGTCAATCGCGAATTGTTTCAATCACACGAGTTGTGGATTTTTCAACACGTGTTTCCAGATGTTGTCATGCACGGCTTTCACTCCTTCTTTTTGTTCTTGCTTTTCTCTCCCTTTCGTTCTGAGTAGAGGCTTGTTAGGTAGTAAATCCAGGTTGGGTTGCGCCGATACCGGCTTTATCATCACCAGCTTCGACTGGCTCTATCTCCCCCAACTGCACGAGAGTTTGCCATTTCGGCGCCCAGTCGACCTTTCTCTTCGTTTGTTTTTGTCTCTTCTCTCACTTTCCTTCTTTTCTAAAGGCTTGTTAGGTTGTAAACAGGCTTCTTTGCCGAGCGAACTGAGCACTGAGTCCACTTCACAGCGCCGAGTTCTTTCACTCTTTCCTATTGCTCTTGCTCTTCTCTCGCTTTCGTGTCTTCTAGAGGCTTGTTAGGTTGTAAATCAGGTCTTTTTGCCGAACGAACTGCGTACAGAGTCCGCTTCCCTGCGCAGATTTCTTTATGTTATTCCTTCCTCTTGCTCTCGCTTTTCTCTCGCCTTTGTTTCTTCTAGAGGCTTGTTAGGTTGTAAAAAGGTTTTACGGAGGCGAACAAAGACGTTGCTGTTTTTCCCCGTGAGCGCCGATAATCGGCCTATTGTGTGTGTCTCATACTCTGTACCTAAGAGTTGTTCACACAGCAAGGGAGTGCAATATCTGTGCTCTACTGCACGCGACGAAACTATGATCACAGACGGGAAGGTACCTGCAATTTTTGTGGCGTTGACAGGTTGTGACTCTCATCTTCTTGTAAAGCGCTAGTGAGCCTTTGTTCAAACATTTTCTGTTTTGCTGACTTCACGCCATACCGTTGTGCAAGTCAAGGTCTAATTGCTGTAAGGTCAAGGGCCGGTGCATCCAGATTCAGTAACTGAAATGATGCTCACCCCGGCGAGCTCTCTATCTCACTGTGTCATTCCCAATCATTCTGCGTTCCCTATTGTAATCAGTTCTAACGCAGGCAGCGTGAGTTCTGAGGGTAATTCCTCCAGTTTGGTGCAACTGGAAAGGAAGAGACCAACAAAGCACAGCCATCCGGCTTCCGGTGTTAGCAATGACTACTGCTAGCTCCTGCATTCAGAAATAGCTATTGCTAAGCCTACTTGGGTCTGGATGAAGACCTACTACTCAACTTGATGACTTGGGGATACTTGTGGGTTTGTTCATGCATTTCCCAGTTCTGACAAAGGTTGATTGGATCACTAGTTACAGTATTTGACGGGCATGCAAGATCCAGGTCGCTATCATTGCTTTGATATGCTGCTTGGATTTCTTTTCCCTTGAGGTGACTTTCTGCACTGCACTGAACAATTTCTCTGTGTGTTGTGTGCGCTAGGCACCATGTGGAGGTCGTGCCATCCCTTGGAACCCGCCTAACGTGGAGCCTCAGCCAGCGCCAGAGCTGCAAGAGCGGAGACGGGGTCTGTGGTTCTGGTTCGGTTGCTTTAATTTGATGAGCTCCTGCCACACCGTTGGCCGGGTGTGGCGCAGCATTCATGAGGGCAGAGTGGGCCAACACCGACAGCCTTCCCGGTGGAGTTTTGTACTGTGGCTGTGCCATTGTTACTCTGATTGGTCCAGTGGATCGGCAGGCCGGTTCCGAAGACCCTGATTAAAGAAAGACTGTGTCATTTGAGTCCAAAACTTGCGAAACTGCTGATGATAGATGATCCTGCTGCCGGCTCCGTAAATCTGAGCCAATCACATCCTGTTCGCTGTCCTTGTGTGATTCTTCATTTGCTGGTTGATTGGTTCCTCCTGGCGGCTTGTTGCTTTGCTGGCTTCGTGACCTTTGGGTCGGGGTCAGCGGATCGTCGTCGTTTTTTATCGCTTTGTTCATGTTTGCTCTGGCCCTTGACCGAGGCACGGGTGCCCTCCCGTGCGGCGCTACGGAATCAGCTCCGCGTGGGCACCAGCTGAGGCGTTTGCTCGGGCCGTTTGGGACAACGAACAGCCAAAAAGTGTATCTTAGGTGGATATCAATCCATACTAGTATCAACCCTTTCCCACCTATTTCCACAGGCCACATTTTCTGGTGTTTTTTTAGAGTCTTTGACCCACTCGGGCGGGGCTCCTGACGCCGCAGCATGGCACTGGTACTTTGGGGTTGGAACCAGAAGCCGAGGAGATTGAGGATCGCGTGGTCCCGAGCTCTTGTGGTCGAAAAGACTCAGCAGCCTTGCCGGACCCCGTGGATTGCGAAGATGGACAAGGGTTATCCTCACTTGTGTACAAACCAAGAAACGAAGGGGGTCATCTTATTTTCATTTGCTTTGAGCATCCATGCTTTGGCAGGGTCACCCAAGAACCTGTAAGGTATGGGTATCAACATAGCAATTTCGTGGCTCCCAGCAGTTTCAGGGGACAAGACTTTGGAGGTGAGCCATGTGACGTCGTTGAAGCGGCCCCGAATGAACTGAGCTTAAACTGCATCTGAAATCCAAGACAGCAGTAATCACTGCAGTCAATCATTGCAGTTTGATCATGTTTGATCATTTTAGTGCATATCAGAATCAACTGAATCAACCATACAACCATAGGCCATAGGCCGATTCAGGATTCGTGGTTAACCACTCAATGATCAGCTTCGGGTGTGACGACCCAAACAGACAAAGACCATAAGACCATGGTGCCAACCGGTGGCGCTGGCGCCTTGGGTTGATGGAGACCTCGCAGCTGGTGGCCGTCCTCAAGCCGGACGTCCTCGCCTCGGTGTTGAAGGGCTTGAGGCCCCGAGCGCTGAGCGCCCTGCTGCGCAGCTGCCGGATGGCTTGGGAAAGCTTTCAGGAAACGGGAGGGAAGCTGACAGAGAAGACTGGAAGTGCATGGATTTGATGTTTTCAATTGCTTTGGCACAATAAGATCAATAAGGACCACTGCATGAGGTGTCTTTTGTTCCCTTTTTTTCAAAGAGGCGTTCTCCGTTTTGCCACAGTGTCTTCCCAGTGTTTGCCAGAACATGGGCCTTCGGCACTTCTTGCTGCCCATGTGCCAGCTGTTGCTGTCCTATGTCACTGTTGCTGTCCAGCTGCCGGTCCAGCTGCCGCTGAGCGAGCTTCCCGACCGCGCGCTGAAGGCGATCTACCGCTGCTGTGCACCGCCTGAGGGCGGCGACCTGGTGGAGGCCTGGGAGCAGCTGCAACGCCAGGTGCTGCACGCTGGAGGCGGATGGGTTGGACGGATGGACTGAATGGGCAAAGTTTGCCCGAATAAGACAACGGGCAAGAACACGCTGATCAGGGTCACGTATGTGCCATAGACTTGTACAGCAAGCTGCAGTTCCAAGCAGGTCCTTACTTTGGATCTAACTAGATATAATGGGCTTGTTAAAGTCAGGACATCGGATCTCCCGAGCGTTTGGTTCTTTCGTCTGTTTTCTATACTCTTTTGGGGTGTCTCAGTGCCTCCATCGTCTCCCTACCGAAACGTGCTCCCAGATAGATGTTCGAGTCTTTCTCAGGATCTTCGGCCTCTGTGCATTATCTCTTGGGCCTCAAGCTCCTTCTACACAGCCAACACGCTCAGCGCCAGTCTTTCTGGGCGCCGCTCTTCGGGTCCTCCGCCCGCTGCGCCCTGAGTCCCCCTGGCGCTGGAGCTGGTGCGGTGGTGCTGGCAACGCTGCGAGTGAGGGAGGTGATGGAGGCGCCGGTGGTGCCGGAGGCGCTGATCGATGGACCTTTTCTCAATTTTTTCTCACCGTGTTTATCTCAACCTTGCCGATCCAATGCGAGAGACGTGTGTCTAACATAAAGTCATCAAGAGGTGTCACGTGATGAATAAATCTAAGTGCTTTGAGATCGGATTCCGACTGCAAAGGACAATCTAGGGAAATATACGATGAGAATTCAGGCTCAAAACTAGGGCCCCCCAGGTACCAGAGGCTTCGACTTGGTTTTTGCGTTTATTACCATTGTTTTCTGACCATGGCCAAATATATCTGCTACAATGCTTTCCATTTCTGCGGATGTTCGATTGCGCTCATGCCTCTGCTTGCTTGCTCAGGACAGCACTTTGAAACCCCTACGCGCAGTGACGGGGCGCTTGGTGCCTTGGAAGATCTTGGAAGATATGAAGCAGGTAAACAATCTTTAGTGGTTCACGGTTGACCGGTCACGGGGTTGACCCACTGGGAATACACTTTGCATACTCCGTAATGCTATGGGAACCAGCAAACAAACACCGCACTTTTAGCGTTCTTCTCCAAGTTGTAGCTGCTACTTGGCATGCAGGGCGTGAATTCTACATTGGAACTTTGCACAGGTGGGAGGTTTCTTGACAACTCAGCCGGCTGAGGTTCGTGCAAAGGATTGGAAAGTGATGTCTTGGATGGCACTCTTCGCAGAGGAACGCGCCTGGGGTGGTGGTGGTGTCTCGAAAACCTTCGGTATGGTGCTCAAGGTCTCTGCAGTGCCCCTCGACAGCATTCGATGGGATGGCTCAGGGTCTTCACCAACATGAACAACGTGTCTGCAAGGGCCTGGACACATCCAATCCAAACTGTTTGAGAGGCGTCTGAGGAGACGATCTGAACCGCTACAGATGCTAGAGTCGCTAGAGGTTGCCGGTGTGGAGTTCCTTAAAGGTCCATCTAAAAAGCTGTCAATTTGGTCTACTGTATATACTTCTATGTAGGCCTCACAAGCTGGCATAGGCTAGAGCTCTTGTTGTTCTTGCTGCTTCCCTTCTTCGAGGTCTCCAGTTTTCAGTGGACTCAGTTCTGCAGCGTGTGAACCCAAAGGTACAATGTATAGACCTTGTTAGTAATGTATTCTCTCATTCACCGCTCTGCAAGTCCGGGTACTCCATCCCACGGTTGAGGTCTGAGCCTGACATCGCTGTCTTTGAAAGCCTACTGAAATGGGACTATCCTTCCAATGCGAGGAGGACATCAGGAAGACCAGGTTGGCGTGGTTACACAAAGTGCACTACAAGGCAGATCCGGAGCAAACCCCCGGACACGGAAAGGTGGCAATATGTGCACCTGGCAGGCTTTCACTGGATTCGATTCATGTGCTTCTTTTGTTCCTTGGGATTCGCAGTTGCGACAAAGTGAGAGCACAAGAATCCTGGACAAGCCTGAATGCCTAGCATCGTTTTTTCCCCTTCAGAAGAACTCTTGGCGGCCCACTGGCAGAATCCCCCCAAACCACACAATGCCAGGGGTGGGCTTTGGGTCTACCCAGACCTGAGAATTGATGATGTGGTACCACCTTCTTCCACGGATGATTTGGCCGCTGTAGTTTCCAGCAAGTCCGTATTTCTGCGAGAGTCTGATTTCCGATGATGTAGTTCCATGTGAACCTTTGCGGGAGTACTCCCTGTTGCGCTGCCAGAAGAGAGCCACCACTAAACTCGATTGCTTGGAGTGAGCGATAGTAGCGGGAGCTTTCTTCAGCAAAATCTCATTTCGTTTTGACATGGTGATGAACTGGCCTTGTACATTCTGAAACTTATACACACATATATTGTTCAGCATCGGCTCAGATAGAACACCAGGCACTGGACAACGAGCTCGTTAGACCAAGATTTTCCGGGCAAATAAGGATTCCAATGTGGGGGACACGCAATTGGGGGAGGTCTGAGAATGATTCGGAAAGCTTTGGGGGCTGTGACAACGTGGTTCGGAGACCTACCTGCCAGGCAACTCGTAATTTTCTGGGATTGTTGACAGCTTGTGTTTATCGCATCAGCCAAGAGCTTTGGGGCATGTCTCATGCTTGTCCCTCCATGTTCGCCAGGGACACTTGGATCTATGAATCCTGCGCTCGGGAGAGCGGCGACCAGTTCCAGACGTCCCTTAAGCAGCTGGTGCGCCTCACTTTGCAAGTGGAAGATGAAGATGCTGCCTCCGTGGTGGAAGAGGGCATGAGGCAGAAAGCCCCGACCCGATGAGTTGGGTGTTCTCACCCCGGGCGAGGTGCCAGAAGACGGAGTTGAGTTGGACTCTTGCTAGTACACTCTTCAGTACCCCGGGGGGGGTGGTGTCAAGTCCAGGGCGTGGATGTAATCTGATCAAGACCTACTTCTCACCTAACAGCCATGGTCTCCAACCTAATTCTAAAGGCCTCCAACCTAGAAGCGATGGCCTCCAACCTACTTCAGAATCTGTGAGATCCAAATTCAACCCGTCAGAGTCCGTTTCGATGTCCCACAGCTCCCGTGCCTCGTGCGACGGTCCCGTGGGTCCTCCTGCGGCGGAGGCGGCTCTTCTTCTCGGCGATGCCCTTGGACCTCCAATCCTACTTGGTCAAAGGCCGCGGCACAGATGCACGGGTGCCCATGGATGCAGTGCCCCTGGTGGAGCAAGCTTTGGAGTGGTCCAAGGGGAAGGCAGCGGAAGACCTCATGGGTACTGACAGAACGCTTGATGAATACTAAAGCAATGCAGAATGCAGTGCAATGCATAAAATGCAAAGATATGCAGAGTAAACAAATAGTACTTTGGCGGCATGTTTTAAGTGGGTTCCAGGGTAAGCGTAGATTCGTAGATGATCGTAAGTTGTAAGTTTTGGATGCCAACCCTGTGAGGGCAAGGGAAGATTTGGCTTTGGCCGCTCCGAAGGATTTGGTTTCCTGGAAGGGTTTGGCCGTGAAAGCCTTGACCTCTTTGGAGGAGCTTGCAGCTTGGGAGGGATTGACTGCGCTGGAGACAATGGAGGCTTTGGCAACTTTGGCGAAGGGTTTTTGCACACTGGAGACTCTTCCAGCTTCGGACAACCCCCTGGCTTTGGAGGAGCCGGAGACCCTGGAGGCTTTTGCAGCTTTGGAAGACCCTTTGGAGGAGCTGGAGACCCTGGAGGCCGTGGCA
This sequence comes from Durusdinium trenchii, assembly GCA_963970005.1. NCBI lineage: Eukaryota > Dinophyceae > Suessiales > Symbiodiniaceae > Durusdinium > Durusdinium trenchii. The sequence continues at coordinate 31,349 of CAXAMN010013069.1, forward strand.
GCTTGGGAGGACACAGGTTTGGAAGAAACTCTGGCGGTTTCGGAGCATTTGGCAGCTTTGGCCACCAAGGAACTTCCAGTTGATCCTTTCACTAGCCTCGAAGTCCACCTCGACTTAGTTGCGGCCTAGACAAGAGCAGCCTTGGAGCAGCTGCACCTGGCCCTGAAGAGATCTTCCAACCGTCTTCCATATCGACATTGACTGGCTTGAATCTGCAGCATGATTGCCATTGGAACTGGTTCACTTGCTTCAGCAAATCCTACAATCTGCTTTCCATCATGGAGGATCCCAACCTTGCACTTAGGTCATCTGAGGCCCTGTGTGCGAGATAAAGTCGGGAGAAAGTGACACACGAACTCGCTGGGATCGAAGTCGGTGTGCTCAAATCACACGGAGTTCGAACACTCTTGTGCCGCAGACGGGGTGTCATTCACCAAGAGATCCACAATCCACTTCAGTGGTGCTGGTGAAGATTCCAAATTGAAAACATCGCCCAGACCGCTGCTTGATGGGACTTCCCTACTGTACCCAGTCATGTGTTTTGACATTTCATGTTCCTGTGGCCTTTGATGTCACTTTGGGGGAGCCAGACCATGTATCCTCCATTTTGCCATCGTCTCAGCCACACTCCGACCAGGCCATGTATCTTTTGTTCAAGCGGCTGTGAAGCTTGCGAATTATGGGTCCCGCAGTGCCATGAAACCCATGTTTCCTGCTGGGTATATAGTTGGGAAGGGTCAGCCGGAAGCAGACGACTCCTGTGCTTGGTCAATCTCCGGATTCTCCGGATTGCTTTATCTCAGTGCAGTTGAAGATCCTTGGTTAGTCACGCACTGTCACGCATGTGGCATGTAAATTCTCTACCTTGAGCACCATCTGCGCATCACCAGCAGCTTCGCTGACTGAATCATTCCTCTCGGGTAAGACTCGGCCATTTTTCCTCAGTGCCATGGCCCTGGAACTGCGCGATGCTTCAGAAGGCAAGATGGTGTACCTTGGAAGCAGCAAAAGGGACAGTGTCTTTTTGCTCCAAACGTGCCTGCGGCCTGCCCCTCGAGCAGGCTACCCGCATAAAAGGTCGAGGGTGTCCGCTTCACTGTTGCCCTTTTACGCTTGAGTCACTCGCCGAATGTGGAATACAACGATAGAAGAACAAACTCAACGTGACTACGAGGATCAGCACTATTGGTCATGGCCAGCACGATTTCTCAAGCGAGGGAAGTACTTGCATGATCTTGCCCTAGACTTCCAAGACCATTAAAGAAATGGTTGAACTGGTTCTTGTAGTCTAAAATCGTTAGTTGGTTCGGTAAAGCCTATATTAATTTAATAGTGAAAAGCTTAGCTGGCAGTAGAGCTCGATCAGTTTGCAGGTGAGCACCTCTGGGCATGTAGATCAACATGCCATTGGTCGAGCTTTATATCTTGAGACCACCGTTGAGATGGCAGAACACTTTAGACGAACCGAACCACTTGAACGGGATTTTCGTTTATTGGCATTGGTGTTTCTATGTGGTCTTTTTTGTGCGTCGAATCGAGGTCGGAGCGTTTTCAAGAGCTGAAGAGTCTCCTGGTGCAGCTGGGAGAGCTCGCGTGGCGCCAAGGCCATTGGCTTGTGGACTTTGTGATGTCAAGAACTTAAGCTGGACTCTGGGCCGACGTCCTCCTAAGTACAGGCAAGACAGATGAACATCGGAAGCAGATGTGAAACTTCTGATGTCTCAAAGTGCGGGCGGTCACAAGTCAGCAAGCCACTTGAAAGCAAAGTGATGCATTTTCACCCCTGTCCTTCGACTGGAGGTACTACCGCCATTGAAGAGGCTTGCAAAGTGCTGGACATTGCTTACAAGGAGCGACGGGTCGCCTTCTTTTTTCTGATGTTTCCGTGCCTCGCTTCGCCCGTGATGTGGAAGATGTTTGTTTTCGCCTTGTCTTTTCAGCACAGCAACGTCCGATTCGAAGCAGTAACTGGAAGCTTTCCCATGCGTGCTTGCTTGCTTGCTTGAAAATGCTTGGAACGCTGGAATAAGATGTTCTGAGGGTTTGACCACACGGCTACAGGATCGAGTTGATGTGTTGGATGCGCTGGTATGACTGGTCCAGACAGGAAGTAGAGACCTAGACAGCTCAGTGATTTTTGCAGGAACGGGAGCGTCGATGGGGAGATGACGGAAAGGTCGACCGGTCCAGGACTCCGTAGCGGAGGTTCATGGCCACCATCCCATAAGCATTTTCAGTGGCATACAGGAAAAGTATGGAAAAGTCTTTTGTAGGACACAGTGAGAGACCTCATGATCGATCAGTGAGAGACCTGGCTTTGGCTGTTGCATACGTCAGGAGTCGGAAATCCTGGAGATTTGCGAAGAGATTTCTGGCGGGACATTCGAGACGCAGGTTGGGCAGTCTTCGGCAGCCAGTTAAGTTAGTACAGAGATGTTCAATGGCATTTTGGGGGCTCTACTAGATACCATGCTGCGTTCAACACTGGACAGCCTAATGACAAGGATCCACGCATTTCTCATCAATTTGTCTGAATTCTTGGAAAGAACGATTCTTTAGAAGAGGCAACACCTGCGCTATTTTGTCTGGCAGTGAACATCACTTGCTTCCCAGGTATATGAAAGGCACATGGACCTGTGTTTTGACATGTTTTGACAATTTCGGACTCCAAGTGCTGCTTGGACTTCTCAAAGGTTTCTACCTAGTTGAGAAGGCATTGGTTGCAAACACCAGGCCCTTGTTGGGAGAATCAGACATCACTCCCAGTCGTTTGAAGCATTCAACACGCAATGGGTGCACAAAACTGCTACATCCTGGTACCATCCACAAGTTGGACAAGTCTCTTCGGGGTTTGCGCGCCGTCGCCCGATCCTCCAGGGGGAGCCCTTGGATGTCGCTGCTACTTGAAGAGCAATCGTCAGTCCACTGGGATCCCGGGCGGGGGGGGATGAAGAAACCGTGTTATTTGACCCTCGAAAGGGAGCTGTGAAAGACTGATGGGCTCACCAACAGTCTCTTGTCGAACGTATTTTAGCGGGCTTCAGGGCTGCTATATGCTGTATATTTTCATGGACTGAATCTTCCACCTTGCGATAATATCATTGATGATCCTATATTTGTTTGATAATTCATGCTATTTCTGATTTTCGTTCAATGGCAATTGAAATGGATGGCCTCTCCCAACCAAGAAGGACGATTTGGCCTAGACATGCGGCCTTAGACATCCAACCGACCTTGCCTGGTTCAGCCTATCAAAACCCTTCTCTGGCCTTTGGTCTGCTGAGGTCTGCGATTTTCTTGCTTACCTGCTCCGCTCCACCCCGGCCGAGCAGGACTGATGTGACACCTCATGGGTTGACGAGGCGGTTCGTAAGGCATTACGTAAACCAAGAGACATCAAGGAGGTTGAGAATGTTCACACCAATCCCTTGCCCCACGAAAGCTGGAATGCTATTGAAGATCCAGGGCCAGGCGAAGGCACATCAATCGTTTTGCTTAGTTCTGCAGGATTTACTTGTGTTTGAATGCATTACACAAAGTAATCCAAAAGTTGACACAAGGAAGACCAGTTGCTAAGCAGCCTTCCCGCGAGAGGGCATTAGCAACCTGACCGAGCCCTGTCCGCGGCCCTGTGAATCGAGTCCAGCGCCGCGAGGAGTTCGAGCCGTTGAACCCCAGCGAGAACGCCACGGCCATCCATCGACTCGAAGAACGGGCTCTTCCCCTCCACTACTTCCGGGCTCTCTTCCGCTTCGCGGAAGGCGCGACGCTGGAGAAGCGCCGCTGTTTGGGCTGGGGTGTGGGGAGTTGATACTGGTGAGAAGAAAACTAGATGCCGTCCGAGTTCTTCGGGGGGCCCAAAGGTTCACCGACCGGGGCTACATACCTCTCATCCTGAGGAAGATTTGAGATGACTTGAACTACGTACAGGATCTGGAGAACCCAAGCTTCGATCTCATCCTCGTCAAACGAGGACGGGGGGTGTGAACTGAGTAACTGATGGCCAGGATCGTGAACAGGCTAGATGACTTTCAGTTTTGCGCACGACAGTTGGTGTTAATCCTTTTTCATTGGGAGTTCTTCTACCCACGCGCAGCTGGGCAAATCTCCACTTCTGCTCGTCCCCACATTTTGGGACTTCATTCCTTTTCTACTTCTCTACTTGGACGTACTTAGAAGCTCGGGATCGCCCTGAATACTCTGGATGACTTCTGACATCTCTCAGGTGTCAGCTACAACGGGGAGCTTTGGTATGACCTCGAGCAGCACCTGCCGAGTATCAAGCTGCCCAAGCTGAACATCTACCAGGCAGCTGATGCTGTCCCGATGGGTTGCGGGGGGGGTCGGTGGAACCGAACGAGTCACAGGAGCCGAAGCAGCCAGTGATGACATGGTCTAGTCATCAAGATTTGACGATGACTATGACTCCGTGTTCTTTTTCTTTTGGCTCGTGCAAGGTCTTTCTTCCCTTCATTCCAATGGGTCCAATTTGTGAGGTGCATCATTGGATCATCGAGCCCCTCACCTTTCGCGAAGACTTCAGCTATGCGGAAGTGGTCATCAACGAGACAAAGCCTCCAAAGCGGATCTGGTTCATCTCCCACTGGTGGGGCGAGGCGCCCACTGGAGCTCAGTCGTTTTCTCCGGCTGAGCTTGCCGGTGGGATCGGGAGTTCTACAGTGAATAGGATCTGGATGGGTTGACATGAGGCTGAAAGGCTGAGAGGGGCGGTGCCCTCTCTTTGCTCCCCTTCATTTGGCCACACCGCAGCCCTCAAAGCCTTGGAGGATTTTGGGCAAGATGGCTAGGCTAGACAATGTGCACATTGGGATAAAACTGTTGATTTACCTACTATACAGAAAGCTGTTGATTGGCTTGCTGAATTTGCTCTTATGTTTGATGCCGCCTTGACGGTACATATCGCCGCGCGAGTGGATAGCGCACCAGATCACAGAGCAGGCGTTGATGCGTTTGTCCAGCCGCATGTTCAGCACGCTTCACGTGAAGTTACCGCCCACACCGGAGAGAGTTCCAATAGATACGGTAGGTAGATAGATGGATTGGAGGTAGGCAACTCGTCTTGTTCAAGTAAGTGCAAGATGTGCAAGTAGTATTTGACCACATCACAGGCAAATTTTTCGACACCCAAAGAATCCCAAGGTACACTTTTCCTGCTCCCAACTCAAGAGTCGCCGTTTGAACACCACCGTTTGATAGTTTCTACATGATTCAGCCAACACAAAGCAACAGCAGAGGGATGGAGGAAGATGGACCGCCCATAGCTTTGCCACTGCGAGGCAATGTGCAACTTCGTCCAATGCCTTGCGAAACACATCGATATCCGAAGGATGTCCGTGTCAAGGCAGGGCTTTTGGGTCTGAGCGCGCAGAGTTACCAGTGACCATGGGGTCATTATCATTTCCAAACCCCAAAAGGTTGTGCAAACAAATCATACAGGACCGTGGACAGTGCAATAGGAGTCCGTTTTTGAAGCGGGCAGGAGGCTAGGCCAGGCTAAACAATCTCCTTTCTTTCCTATTGTCTCCTCTAGGACTGCCTACTGGGCGGCTTGGGCCGCCATTGGCCCCTCAGATGCTGCGCCCACGGGCCGCGCGACGGCCGCGGCCGACGCACTGCTGACAGCGCGGGTGCTGGCACCGCGGCAAGTGCTGTTGATGCTTGGGCCCGAGGCAGGGAGATGGCAAGTGGAGAGATCCAGAGATCCAGAAATGGGTGATCGTCCTACTAGTAGTCACTAGTAGCTTCTTGTTCCTAGCAGTACAGCCAGGAGCCACTAGTAGCATCCTTGCTCCTAGTAGCGATTCCCTTTGCTCCTTGTGGCGTCCTGAGTCCTTGGTGTTATGTACATGATGTCACACGGTTTGATGGAACATGTTCCTTGTTTCTAGAAGAAACTATGGTTCCAAAGGGAGCGAAACGGCCAGTGTCATCCATTGTCCATATCCGCCTGTAAGAGCCAATTTGCATTCTGATCGAACCTGATGTATTCAATGTATTTTGACTTTTGATGGTCATATTGCTGGAGCCACCTGAGAGCCTGAGATGACAAGCGGAGTTCTCCCGTTGTTCCGCCGCGGCGTGACGCAAAAAGACCCACAGGGTGAGGCCTTTCGACGGAGCTGGTGCGTCTTGGAGATGGCGGTGGCCACCGGCTTGGGGGAGGCGCCAAGATTTTTCACGGGCGGGAAGCAAAGCGGAGCCAGCAAAGTGAAGCTGGTGAAGTGAAGCTGGTGAAGTTGGGGGTCAATGAACCAATCGAAGATCAGAACCAATTGTTTTGGGTTGAAGCAAATCTTTCAGGAATCCATCATAGTGCACTCAACTTAGAGTGATGGAGTCAACTGCGGTGCTCAGCACAGCAGTTCTTTGGACTCTGGAAATTGGTTCCCACTAAGATGCAAAGGGGTTGGGCTGGCTTCCAAATTTCGAAGAGCTGCCTCATCTCCTTGTCTCAGCTCTCAAATTTTATCCAGCAGAACGGACCCAGAAAGTCATTTGACCACCAGTTGCCGGAGCCTTTTTGCACCATAACGATACATTACCTTATCTTATTTAGAGAGTACTGTCACCATCTCAGGCCTTTTGTGGTTTATTGATGGTTGGGCACTTCGAGCAGGATCCTCGGATTTTTGGGGCTTCCTTGCTGACCGGAAACTTGAGGTTCCGTTCTGCTGGATCATGCTGAGTTTCTGGTTTCTTTGGGACCAGTACTGGGACCCCAGTACGGGGCTCCATCTGGCAGTCTCAGCTCCAGTCTGCTGTCGGCGAGGCTCGGAAGGATCACCAGAAGCCGCGCAGCGGCACCTTAGACTTGGTCACGATGAGCCTTGGATGCCTTCGGTGCGGCGAAGCGGCGAAGTGAGAGGAGGTGAACCCTAAGAGCGATGGCCTCTAACCGATTGCAGTGACACAGTATGAAGTGAATCATGGTGAATGAGTTTGTCATGGACACACTCTGTGCGGCACAGCACAGTGGTCCTTTCACAGATCAGTAATCTGAGACTCCCGCATGAACCTGCATGAACTGCTTCCCTGGAATGGTCCTCGACTTGCTGTATTTGTCTTGAGTAGCAAGAATGCCGGTGCCGGCACAAACATTTGCCACCAGCTGGTGGACTCCTATAGCCGGTCAGTTTTGCGTATCTGGACATTCAAATGGAAATTCCCAAGTTGGAATGATATTCGTTGCATGTCGCCATAGCTGACCACTGCCCCTGACTCACAATGCATCCCAAAGCACACACCACAGGCGCTCCCACAACTCGCCGGCTGGGCTCAACTCGAGACCTCGCCGGTTGAGCTGAGGCGCCCGGATGTCCGGCTTCCGGTGGTGTTGACAGACGGGCTGACGGAGGTGGAGGAGGACAGCTTTCTCCGTCAGAACCTAGCAGCAACTGTGCCCGGAGAGACTGGTGGGAGAAACCCTTCTTGCTAGCCAAATTCGCTGTACCTGGGTGAGTGCTGTGAAGAACTGTGGTTGTCTAGCTCGTGCAATTATGTGCATGCGCCATGTTCATTTGCATCCTGTGAAGTGTGTGGGGCTTTGTGGCAGGAATGGGAAGCGAAGCACCCTGGTATGGGGCACATTGGCAAGACCGACCGAGAGAAGAGCTTCCCTTTGGAGGTGACACGGGGGAGCCAAGTGATTTGTTGAACCTTTCTTTTCAGGGCACCGCAATGCCAGGAAGTGCATGCTCGTTTTTTGCGCAGGTTGTTCTTGACTTCATCTCCACGTGGTTTTCCTGACGCAAGACTCTACACTGTTCTAATAGTTCTAACTTTGGATTTGGCCAGTTGGCACAAGGCGTTCGATGTTCTTCCGCCCCAACCGGTTTAAAAAAATGCCAATGCGTCGCGAGGCATTGCATACTGGCCTCGGCGTGGATTTCGCATCATGCAAGACCTCCGTGCCGGCTGAAAGGACAGAGCCCATAGGATCTGCTGCACTAGGGTTGCATTTTGGGCGTGTTAGCTGCAAGCTTCAGGACATGGATCTACCACTTCCTGGAGAGGTTGGTCCTTGTTGACGAGTCTCTTGGCAGCGTAAGTCAGGCCTATAAATTAAACTTACCGGAGACCGGTGCTTTGGACTTGTTACAATATGTTACAAAGATCTTGGCAAATAGAATGTCCAAAAGCAAGGACAACTAGCTTCACGACCGACCTGCCTCAAAGGCACTGAGAGCTGGCCCGTGATTTTGGAAGTGCTCGAATGAAGTGTCGAATTGGGCTCCCTGGTCAAGGGTTGCGAACTACTGCACCGCTCGGAATCCAGCACATCCACCTGCACATTGACATACTGGCATACACTCCAAACTCAAACCGGGCATATTAGGTCTTGGATGACAATGGAATGGCATAGTAGCAGGGATAATCGGATGGATACCTGCCAGTTCACCAACCGACCAAAACCGTGCTCATAGTGCACTTGATCCCAACTTACCCCGCTCTGCAGTTCGACAGGCTCAATAGGACCGGGAAGGACAGCAACTCTGAAGAACATAGAACAGTCGAACAACATTGAACAGCTGATCGTGAGGAGTTTTGATGGATCCCCACATGCTTTCCCTGAGCATCCACTCGCCCTTGCAAGAACGCTACTAGGAGCAAAGGGCATCGCTTCTAGGAGCAAGAACGCTATTAGTAGCTCCTGGCCTTACTACGGTGACCAAATACCAGGCCGGCGAGCGCAGAGGGCATCAGCCGCCACCTCCGGAGCTTTTTCGCCCGCACTGCGGTGGTGCAGGTGCTCAACAGGCCCTTTTCGAAGCGATCGAAGCGGGGATTTCTCAAAGGGAAGACCCTGCAAGACCCGAAGGCCGTTGATGGAAGCTACTAGTAACATTTGCATTAGTAGTAGTAGCAAGAATCTACTAGTAGCGATGCACTTGTTACTTGTTCGGTTGATTTGGACCTTCAACCAACCTACCGAAAAAGGGGGGGAACCGGAGAAGCATCCACTGTAATTACTTCCGAGCTTTGTGGCTGAGGCAGCTCCCAGTGGCACCCTACTTGGCGGTGATTGCTCAGAACGTTGTGCAGAAGGTGCTACCAGTCATACCGGGATGTGAGGTGGGTGGAGAGATACAGTAATCAGTTTGGTGCTTCCAGTGGTTCATGAGTTTGATTTATATACTGTATATATTATTTGACATATGTAGACTGTAGATTGCAACACGCTTTGACAACCAGACCAACCAGCCAATCAATTCAATAATCATTGGACGCCTGATGAGCATGCTCTGAACGCAACGGGACGGTCGTCTCGCTGTCTGAGGAGTTGACACTTCCCTGCCTCGCTCATGTCTTGGAGGATCCAGAGACCTTTTTGCATCTTGGAGTCATATGCAAATGAGCCGCAGTTGGGCCAGTACTCAGTGGCGGTCAGTCAGCAGTTGCGGTTGAATGAATCCCCAGTTTTGAGAGGGACTAATCCATATTAATCCTACATTATATATAGCATATACTATACAGGAATAGAAGTTTACAGAGTGAAGTCATTCCAATGCTTTGAATTCCATGCAGTCTGGGACTTGGACGCTTTGACCAAACCCTGCGATTCCCATACAAACGTAGGAGGGGCGTGCCCTCTTCTTTAGAGAGAGAAATAGAAGCACATCGGTTGGCTTGGTGAAGAATGAGGTCGTTATTGTCCCAGTCCTTGGCCAGCTTGACGGAGCTGGAAAGCCTGAAGTTGGACTTGGGATGGCGGAGCATCTATGCCAATGGCCACTTGGTCCTCCACACGATCATTCATGGTTAGAGAGATCCTGCATGATCCTTCATGGCGCTCAATTTCTGGATCCCATGGGGTTTGGAAGATATACGGATATACGGGACGGGATTTGTTGAGCCGGAAGACTAGTCTTGGGACCTTGGGATATGATTATATATTACTATATATTACATTATATTTAGTTTTAACATGTTTGACGCGTGCTTGTGCGAACAAGCAGGCACACCTAGCCACGGTTGGGTATGTGAAGTATATTGAAGTATTCTCCGGCATTACCAGCGGACGGTGATGGTGTATGGCTCGTGTTGAGACTGGAGTTTGCACACTTGCCATCTTTGGATCTAATCTATCCAAGGTTTCGAGATCTTCCTATCTTTGAAAGATATCTTAAGCTGTTGTTTCAGTCTTCTGCCGGGCACAGGTTGGATAGTCCATGTTAACGCGATGTAGAGAGATTGAATGAACTCCATCCCATCCCATTCTCTCAACGTGTTGAATTGATTTTGGCTGGTGTGCATTGCCCCAAAGGCTAGTAGATATGAACATGACAGAATTCGTCTCCACCCCTGTCTACTACCAGTTGCTGATGCAGATTCTGTGCATCGTTCCTTTTGTGGGTGACTGCGTTGTATCCATGTTTGGGCCCATAGATTTCGTCCCAAGATCTTCAAGTCTTCAGTCGACAAATTTGCTTGGAGCACATGTTGCGTGTTAACCAATCCCGGCGAGGGCACGCAGAACTCATAAAGAGGCTTAAGCACGTATGCAGCGTATGCAGTGATGCAACGTCCTTAGGTCCTTTCACAAACGACAGCTTGGTGTGGCTAGAAACGACAGCAGGACACCTGGAAGAACCTTAGAGCTTGTATATGTACGGATATATGGACATGGAGTCGTTCGCCTCTATCGGTATTTCAAGGCGTTTTGCACTGAACCGCTGCCCAAACAGAGCTCAGCCTACAGTGAAACCCAACACGACACGACCCGAACGCCCTCCGCCCTCCACCGAGCTCTCTCCAGGCCACGTGTCGCACCTGGCCTCTGCAGAGTGTTTGGCCGAAGGGCTCCGAAACTTGGGCCATTTGAAGGCGGGGAAGCCGAAGGGCTCCACCTGGAGGGAAATCGGAATGGAGGTAAATCGGAACACACCTCAACGATTGGGTGTGAGCACTGTAGGTGTTGATGGAAGAGTGAACGGTGCAAAACCAAATAGCACAGGTTTCTTACTTGTGTATTTGTGGGGGTTTGTGCCAAGTTTGCGCATCCCCACCTGGGTTCTATGGGTCCAACGTGGAACTTCCATCAGCCGTTTTGAGCCATTGCTTTCGATCGCCTTGTGCCAGTTTTATGGAAAGAGAACTCCACAATTTTCTCCGACAGACTTATGTGACAAACAACGTGTGCTGAACTTTCAAGGTGTAGAATTTAGATGAATTGAAAGTTACTTCAAAGGTTGCTTCTTGGGTCTAAAGTTCTTTGCAATCTGGGAAGTATGTTGGGCCATCGGCTGACGCATCATGCATCCGCCTTAGGCAGACTTGGAATTATACGAGTGAGCTTCCTGCATGAAGTGAGCTGGGGGTTTTGGGGATGCTTTGGGGAATGCTTCGCCGAAAAGCCAAGCTTTTCCAGGAACTCGCACTTCGGCTCAATGGTTGCGTCAACTTGCTGCACCTGGGCTGGTCGCCAGCGCCGCCCACGCTGACGCTGCAACGCTTGGAGTTGCGACTGGATGGATGCGAGCGGCTACAGGAGCTCTTGCACTTTCAGTGCAATCATGGGGAATCTACCCCTCTAATGAGATAATTATACTACCCCTACATACCCCTACCCCTAATCTAGGCATACCTTTGGGGTATCTACAGTATCTAATCTAGGCATATCCACCCCTCTACCTAATTATGCCTACCCATGCCTACGAGGGTACCCTGCGCCCTGTTGCTCGTCATGATGGTTCATAAAGGTTTGGATAGGAATCATGAAGGCTACTTTGATCCCTCCACCCATTGGCCAAGAGACAAGCTTTAATATGCTTTCATGATTTAATCTTCCCCATTCTTTGCAGCGGGACATCTCTCCCAGGCTCCAATTATACTGCCTTCTTCAGTGCAACTGCAGACGAAACACGTCAACAATCGGTGACCACACAGACCCGCTGTTTCATGGTATCGGTTGACCATGGTTGACCTCACTGCCCCAAGACACATCCCTCTACCGTCACCAGCGCGTGACTGACTCAGGTTCGGTTCCGAGTTTGAGATCTGGACGTGAATCCTCCAAAACGAAGAAGCGCCAAATAGTTTGTGAGTTTTCCGGGGCGAGGCCAATTCAGTATGAGCGACCTGCTGGTGGAACCATAGTTGACATGCGTGCGTGGAACAACAGTCAACCATGCAACTTCAGTAGAATCCCAGTATCTACCACAGTGCAATTGACACATGAATCAAAGACACACGTTGGATGGAGCACAAGTCTCCATATGGGTTCCAATCAGTCATTAGTCTATGATAGGCCATCTGAACAATCAATCTGGCACATTTGGACTCCAGCTAGTAAATGGTAGTCCCATGTAGTCCCGTAAGCCTCAAGGCCTTGGCGGAAAGCACACATTGAGAAGTACTCCCACTGCAAAGACGCATATATAGTTCTTTTCCGTGTGGGCATGGGAGTTCCACTCCATCCTGCGGTTTGGCGAATGGACCTCCGGGTCGCCACCCCATGAGAGACCTGCGTTGAGGACCTCTCAGAGCTGCTGCGTTGCATCGGTGCCTTGGTGGACTGCAATTTGGGCACGGTGGAGAGACATGTGTGGACAGTGGACGGCAGCCCTTAGAGTATCAAGGACGCTACCAGTAGCTCCTGGCCTTACTACTAGTAACAAGAAGCTTCTAGTAACAAAGGGCATCGCTACTAGTAGCAAGGACGCTACTAGTAGAGAAAATACGAGACATGTGTTGTTGGTGAGATATGGTGGTGCTGGTGGTGACGATGATGAGTTTCCACTTAGCACCTTTGGACCTAGCTGTGGAACTGTAGGTATGTATGTGTATGAGTTGTTTACATAGTTCTTTCAACTTCATGGAGCAGAGGGCGAGAGATCCAGACCATACACTGATAATCTGATAGGCCGACCCTGTAGCTGATGATTTGGTATCACGTGTCATTCCCCCTAAGATCACACTTTTGCTATTGCTTCTGAAGCTAGTGCGTTTGGACGCTTGTATTCTGATTGCAGGTGACTTGCAACAGCTGACATCTTTGCAGCTCTCCTTGGCAGGTGGGGCTGCTGTTTTGTTGAGGAATTTGACATGTCATCACTGCTCAAGAGATGTCATGAGGCTGAATTTGGACTTGTCGAGGTGTACTAACAGAAGGTTTACTTTGTTCATGACCTCGTTTTTCCAATCTATTTGCCCCAGTGGGGGCTATGGCTAAATTGCCCGGATATAGTCTAAAGCAACTCACCAGGGAAGAAGGCCAGGGGCAGCCAATGCTGTCAGGCTGCAAAGGGCTGATGGTGGATTCGGACCTGGTCTTGCTGGGGAAGAGCCTTCGCCAGCTGCCAAAGCTCAGGCGAAGTTCACCACCCAGGGACCAGTCGGCAGAACCCACTCACAAGTCGTTTCCTTGTAATTGGGATAAAGAAGCCAATGATCCCTGCGTATTTTTAGCACTTCGTTTGTAATCTGGGCAGAATGCGTCAAACTGGCTGCAATCGAAGTGTCTCGTGACGTTTTGTGATGCAATCTTTGCAATTTGAGATATCGCAAGAGTCACAGACCTAACCTTTTCAAGCTCAGTTCGATGCGGACCCGTCGACCCGTCGACCCGTTCGAATCGTTCTCCAGGCAGTTGTTCTTGGACTTGTCGGGTGCCAAGCGGATCTTCTATGTGATCGAGCTGGGTAAAAGCATTCGATGCTTAAGGGATTTGCAGGAGTTCCACTTGGACCTTTCCTTTTGCGTGAACCTCTCAGACATCTCCCATTTGGGCAACAGCATCCGGATCTTATTGACACTTGCAATAAGAAGGAAGAAATAATGATAGAATTGTAAATCAATCTATAGGAAGCTGTTTCTTGGAACATAGGAAGCTGTAACAAGCTGTCACAAGGGATTTTTGGAAGATCACATCACTCATCAGGTTGCCGGACTGGATCAGGAAACAACCAAGGTCACCAGACAAGTCCTTGTAATGAGTTGACTGAAGTGTGAGCCGTATGTGAAAGCATCGTGAAACATCAACGAGCGTGTCTGCGGTGTGTGCGACATTCTGTACATTTCTTTACTGACTGTTTTAGTGAATCTAGTGCCTGAGCGACCTAGTGCATGGGTCGAAATGAGTTGAAACAGGTTGAAACCACCTCGCTCTGGTGCGCCATTCCAAGTGCGCCCCAAGGACTGAGACGACGTTCGGAACGGGACCCTTCATGCTGAAGTTGGAAAAGTCCGGCGTTCGCATCAATCGCCACTTGGTTGATGAGCAACCAGAAGATACGTATAGAAAATGTGTCCACTTTTTTCCCCACCTCTTAGGTGAGGGTCTCTAGATGTTATTTCAGTTGTTTGCCAGCTGCAACCTGGCCACCTCCGGCACCCACCACCTTCCTCTACTGGGACTCCCTAAGAGGTGGAGCTCCCAACAAACATGGTGGTCCGTTGCCAACATCGCAGGCCAGATGGGAATCTGATGGGATCTGGAGACCCAAATGTCTCTCTCCCAAAGCTTTGGGTTCTACCAGAGTCGCTCTCTCCCAACGCGACCAGTGTCGCTTCTTTGAGCTTCAAGGTGAGAAGGTTGTGGGCTACGACACGGCCCAAGGCTTTGTGAAAGCCTTGGGTGTGAGGGCTTTGTCCGATCCGGAGGACGGCGACGGTTTCGATGACGGTTTCGGGCCTTCGATGTTTCGGGTTGAAGGAGCTCCGTTCGTAGTGAACCTTGTTACTAGTAGTAAGGCATCTGTTACTAGTAGCGTGGCACTTGTTTCTACTAGCTTCTTGTTACTACTAGTAAGGCACTTGTTACTACTTGCGATGCACTTGTTTCTAGCAGCTTCTTGTTACTAGTAGCAAGAATGCTCCTAGTAGTACGGCCAGGAGCCCCTAGTAGCGTCCTTGCTCGGCCAAACATCCACGGTGGGGAGGGAAAGAGTGGAGCACATCCCAATCAGTGAAACACCATTCGTGTCGAAAAAACATGAGAGTGTTTGCAGCATTCCCACCGGTCCCCACCCACTGGGTTTTCACCAACTTTTCCTATTACACTAGCAGCTGTTAAAACACTTCCAGTTAGGCTGGAAGAGGAGTCTCGGAGTCATCACAAGCTGAAACAACATCAGAATATTTGCCCGTCTATGGATGTGGAGGATGACGTGGGGCTGCAAGTGGAGAAGCCCCAGAGCACGGTGTCTTGGCTTGCTCATCAGGATAGGGTGTGAAATGGTGTACACTTGAAAAAAGTAGTGTGAGGAAAGGCTGCAAGTGCTACTCATCTGAAGGTTGGCATATTCTTGTTTAGAAATTAATCCAGGAACCAAATGAATAGCACGAGCGCTTCCTTGAAGAAACATGAGCTATCCTGCGTCCAGTAGGCAGTAGCGGCTAGCCCTTACTTAATTACATAAATATCGGTGCCTACTTAATTACGAATGAGGGAACCAGACGAAAAAGAAAAAGCACACTAGCTTTCTTGGGCCGTGCGGATCTGTTGGCGAGTTGGGGAGTGCACCCTCACAGATAGCGCATTTGCGCTGTAGTGCCAATGCCCCCAGGAACCAGGGTGTTTGTTATGTCGTGTGCGAACTTGAGTGTGCTCCGACTGTTTACGCGCTTTCCAGGAGGGACAAACCAAGGCTGTCAAGGATATTGTACATTGTACAGTGCCCAGACAACATTCTCAGGGACTCAATGTTGACTCTGTTGATCTCTAAAAGAGAACACCTCAGATCACATCAGACTGCTTGGACTTCATGGTCTTCCAGGAACTTCTCCGGAAATCTCTCAACCTATATTTGATATCTCTCTCTTGCATATTGTTCGCACACAAGTTCTGTATAAGGTTCAGTTTATAGTTATAACGATGCCCTTTGCTCCTAGTAGCGTTCTCAATTGTTTATTCTCCAAAGGTCAGAACACAACCAGCGTCACCATCCTTTCGTTTGCCAGATTAGACCTCGCCCCGTTCATTGAAAGGTCTGGCTGACGCACTTGGAGGAGATGGCCATCAAGCGGAGCTTCCGATTACCCATGGGCTGCCAAGGCTTTCACAAGGGATGTCCTCGCCTCTACTGAGCGACTGGATGGCCAAATTAAAGAGCGCGGAAGAGCGGGGATCATGAGGTTTTGGATGGTTTTGGTGGAATGTCAGTGAGATCGTCCAAACGTTATTGCCTTGCTTTCCACAACCTTTTCCCCGAGATGGTGCGCTTTTTGCATTGAGCGTTTCTCCTGTTGCCCGATGCCCAGTGGTCGACTGGCTCACGGAGCTGTTGACCTGACAGCAAATGTGCTGACCTGTTCTTTTAAGGCTTGGCCGCTGAAAGCGGTTCAGTCATTTAGCAGCTGGAAGAGACAAAGAAGCAACCAGA
This sequence comes from Durusdinium trenchii, assembly GCA_963970005.1. Lineage (NCBI taxonomy): Eukaryota > Dinophyceae > Suessiales > Symbiodiniaceae > Durusdinium > Durusdinium trenchii. Next base: position 47,692 of record CAXAMN010013069.1, read on the forward strand.
GGGGAAGCTGTGCCAATCTGTGCCGCAACGTCTAGTCCTTTGTTTGCGAATTGGCAATGGCTTGTTTTCACGAGTCCTTCACTCTGTCATTTTTGAATTGCCCCCATTTGCTTGGATCTGGTTGTGGATCTTCCCGCATCTCCATGCTTTCAATGATGGTTGAAATCCTTGGGGTTGTGATGATCAAAAGCTGCCAGAGCGGAGATGCGAAAAAGGAACTGCAGCACTGCAGCAGAGCCCTGGCATCGTTTCAGTGATGTTCTGTGCTCATGGACTATGCTTGGTCAACCTGGGAGATTGCGCAAGGTCGAACAGAGTGGTGGATGATCACATCCATCGAATAGTTTCCCAGGTTTGCACCTTCACCCCTTCACCATGCCGCCACATCCCAACACACAGCCACCATTGACAGGACAGACTTTTTGACAAGGAATTGGAGTTCAAAGGAAGAAGGATGGGATAAAAATAAAGGAGTCTTAAAGTAGGAGTCTAATGGTTCAAAAATGAAAGGACAAAGTGACAAAAGCAAAGGAAGAAGAACGCGTTATTTGCCAACTGGGACATACAGAGTCAATACCCGCGCCTCGCAACTTCGGGTCTTCGACGATCGTTTGGAACCAGCTTTTTTGGTCAGCCTGTTTCAGCGTGCAAAGTAATCCAATGAGGCTTGGTAAACGACACAAACTCATCAATTTCTGAAGCCTCCATCAAACATACGATGTGGGACACGAGTTCGTGTCCCACATCTCGCCACCCCACCCTTCAAGCTTGCGGCGGGCATTTCCAAGCTTGCTCAGCGGACCCTTTCTTCCTTTGGGTTGGGTGACATTTGGTCACCAAAGCCCATCACCTTTGCCCAGGACACCTGCATCACCCCAAGCGAATTCGCAGGTGCTGTTTCCGGATCGTGCAGCAGCGCATCCTTCGCTCTCGGTGGCTGTGAGCGAACCAGACTGGAACTTTTCGATACCCGATGCCCCCCATTTTCCCTAGTCTGCAGTTATTGCTTGATGTAGCGTTTGACGCGGTCGTGTGAGCAGTGGCTTCTTGGACTTGTGCGAATGGTATCGTGAATGTCCTTGAAGACAGGATGCTTAATTGCCCTTCCAGGAAAATGTTGCAGGCATGGAACCTGCATCACTCCTCGTTCGTTTACTTTTTGTACGTGCTCGTTCTTCTTCCTATATTAAGTTATATATAGATATATTAAGTTTAGGTGCTGACGCGGCTTGGAACCATGACACCGCATGACTGGACACAGGGAACACTTGAGCACAAACAACATGTGACCGTGGTGAAACAAGCCCGTGCCTGGATGTTTCCAACATACCGAAAAACCAAGACGGACTGCGATGAGAAAAAGGCTTCTTGGGTTCGATCATCGTGTGCGTGTACTGTTGACTCTTGTTCCGACAACATCAATGAACACTCGAGGGGTTCGCTCAAGGTGTACCTACCTGAATCCGAGGATGACATGTGTCAACGCGCCAACTCTTTGTTGAAGCGATGTGGGTGGAGCAATTGCAGAGGACAAGCCCCAGAGATTGACGTGGCCGTGAAAAACTCATGTTCATTGGACAGCTGTATGCCTGCAACCTTCGTGTCAATCAGAGCTTGCTCATCCTTTGGCCAACGGATCAAGCATCAAACGCGAGCGTGCGATGCCGATACAGATGTCGGTTGCAAGGCCGCCGGGACGTTCAGTCCCCACGCAACCCGACCTGCTCTTCAGAAGCATCCCCCCTTCTTCGCTTTGAAGCCGGAGGCCAGCTGACATCTGGAGCCATCGACCTCGTCCGCTGTTGTGGCCAAACTGAAGTCCGAGCAGCCCCAATGACCCTGCAACCACTCAGCCCGGAGCTCCCAACGGCTATAGTCACTGTAGTCGTAGCCGCCCGTCCCGATAGCCTTTGCAGCTTGAGACCCACCACCTCTCCCTTTCTGCGTTCAAGCGCGTGCCGTTGGCTATCCTCCATCCTCTTCCTTGGTTCAATGGATGAGAGCAGCGGGTATCCAAACAATGGTTACCCTTTTGCTTGACTCAGTTTCCAGAAGCATTTGCGGCTGGCGGGATCGGGTCGTTTTTGCCTGCATTTGCATGATTTTGTTGAATTTTACTCATCCATGCCAGGTCCCAAATTCCAAAACAATCCAAAACACATCTCTACAGAGGGAGGAAATCTGCAGACTCACCCAAGGCCCCGCCCCTCTCAACAGCGTCCAAGCGCCACCGGAATCCAGCAGAACATCCAAAGATCAGCGCCCCAAGACCAGCAATCCAGCAATGAGTCGGCGGATTTTCACCTGTTGGTCGAAAAGTGCCAACGAGCCTCCCATCGAACGAGACATACCAGCATAGATTTTCTCGTCACTCCGGGGACACTGCGTCGACCATCGCCCCGATTGTGCTGGAGTGTCCTGGGACGCGGCGAAGAAGGTTCAGGTCTTCCTCCTTTTCCTCGTCGTCCTCCCGCGCTGCCCATCACTCACAGGGGCACGTAGCGACGTAGTCCAGGACAGGGTGGTCAACCTCCATATTCTGCTGTTTGCAGGCATCACAAGAACAGCAAAACTTGGACCAGGGGGGTGGGATAGCCTCGGTGGAGCACAGAAATGAAATGGATGTGTATGAACGGGAAGAGCTCAGCAAACTTTCGGGCAGCCGACGTAAGATCCCCTCGAAGAAACGTTCAGGGGATCATAGCAACATAGCAGGTTCTGAACACAAGGATTAGGAACTGGTCAATCTTGACCACACGTAGAAACTGCCCAGATCTCATATCTTCGAACAGAGACTCTGGCAGTTCCTACGTGAGTTGTGAAGCATCCGGTGCTCATGAGCATGACACATTGTTGTATGAGACCCCCGTGAAGGAGGTGAAGAAGGGACTCTTGAGGGCCCGGTAGCGGCGGCTACAGGTCATCTCGTGAACTTTCCATCACCCAGCCTGACAGGGTGAGCGCCCACACTAGGGGTTCCAAAGCTTGATCACCAACAAATCTCAATGAACCTATGTTGAACATGTTGGGATGCAATCTGTAAATACAATGAATGAACTGTATTTGACAAGATGCTAGCACAGCAGACACCACATAGAATTACAATGAATTACACAAGGAGGCAAAGAATTGCTAAAAATCACGAAAGCCAGCCGTTAGGCATGGCTAAGTTACTTTTGGCGAACGAAATGAATTTAGGAGGTCCGGGTGACAGATGCGACTCTGTGTCAACCTGCTGGTGTTTTGCTTTTTGGCGGAAATAACTTTCTTTTGGTGAGTTGACGATGCAAGAGATGTTAGGTATTTTCAGGTGGGATTGCACCACCTGCATCAGCAGAGAACTTGGGCACTGAGAGCTCTGGAAGCGTTTTTTTTGTGGCCCTGATAATTGTTTTGCATTTTTCCCGCAATCATAAAAGGAGGAGCTGTAGGTGCAAACAAAATTTCCAGCTCTGCATCTCTCCAAATGGCCCCGCAGACCTGATTACATTGCATGCGGAAGTGGGAAAGGCCCATCACACATGCACTGGGGAAAAATGGTACTGTGTTGCTTTCAACGCAGCCAAGGAACAACATGTTGCGGTCCCTGCACAGAAATCTGATGCGGATCAGGGAATGGTGGCAATTGCTGGGTGTCCTCGAGCTCTTGATGTGGCAACTTTCAGGATTGTTCAATCAGCGTGGCACATTTGCAGATGCATGGGCGCTTTGTGCGTTTCTTGTGTGGAGACGTCATGAGACGTCGACCGTCTTGAACGGCATTTTGTACGGCATTTTTACATCTTACATGTTCGATTGGACACCGTTTTTGTTTTCAGCCCCTGAGGGGGTTAGCTTGACAAAGCGGTCACAGGTGGAGATGGGGCGGTGCTATCCAACTGTTTTCAGTGCGCGCGCGTCAGAAGCAGAGTGCTTCGTTTTTTCAACGGTGCGTTTTGCAAATGTGAACAGAAAAGACGCGGAATCTTTTCACCTCAAAAGACCCTTGTGCCTCAAACGGCGTGTGGACAGAACAGGCTCAACTGAGAGTATGTGACATTCACACTCCCAACCTATACTGTTGAGCCTGTTGCCCTCAATGCACGCAAGTGATCCCACCATCCGCCTTTCAGCAAGACTTTCGTCAAGCAGTCAGCTAGCTAGCTGAAGGCTTGCAGGGACCCACTTCAAAGACCTTCCAAAAGTAGCCCGGATTTCGGGGCTCCAGCCTCAATTTGGCCAGGTCCACCAGCAGGCGCTTCTCCGAGGGAGCGCGGGGACCCCCAGCGCGGTGCACTGAGTCGAACAAGCTCTTGCAGTCGGTCATGGGCAGCAGCGGAAGATCGCCGGGGCGCCCACAGCACGGAAGCAGCCTCGAAGTAAATTGCGGAATGCGATCCCAGCTTCCCATCCCTCGAGGGCTGCCATCGTCTCGGGTGCGAAAGTGCTCCGACACACCCTCTGGCAGGCATGCGCTTTTCCCGATGGGCAATCACCACCACATAACCCAGCTGGGAGTAGATGCCAGTGTCCTTGGTCTCCGGGTGGTCCTCGTTTGCCACATTTGCCCGTGCTGCATCGTGGTAGATGATGATGGCCAGCTCGTTCCATTCCCAGCTTCTCTGTGTTCTCCTTCTGGGCCAGCATCATGCCCACGGCGTTTGACCACTTTGGGCGGTTTCTTGCTGCCTGACCTAGCGTGTCTCTTGCAAGTCTGGCATTGGAGCTGGTGGCACGCCTTCACGGATTCATTGCTAGCTCCTGCCAACTTCAGATGTCTTGCTAGGTCGGCATTGGAAGGATGTCCCATGTTTTGATGAACCCGACGTAGGGCAGTGGCCACCGATCTAGACACATGAGGTGGGAAGGAGATACCCGCACAGCCGTTTTCCACTTTTACGACCGTCAAGTCCTCTGAAGGTCCACATAGGGGTCCCCATGATCTTGACCTCCCCCGTGAAGTTCAGCAGTGAGGGAATCCCAAAAACTCCCCTGCCCTTTTCTCATGGCCCTGTGTCCCTCAAACCACGGCACGTGCGAACTGTCCAGTGTAGTGGCCAGCCGGGTTGGTGTTTTGTCCAGCGGTAAGGGTGTGCTAGTGGGTGTGCTCATGGTCCCCCGTGCAAGGCCGGTCCAAGGCGATCACATAGCCGGGATCGGTGTAGATCACTTTAGTTGGCTCCTTGAAAGGTCCACAGTTGGAGACCATTTGAGGCCAAAGCTGCACATATCGAACGTCACCTGTCATGGAACGCAGGCATTTGGGGCAACTCCTGTTCAGAATCCCGGGGATGCTCGAATGCCACGTGATTTCGCCAGCGATCTGTTCGTAAGCAGCTTCTATCGCAAGGCGGATGAATTCCTTTATGCTTGAGACGCAGCCTGCGGGGTTCTTGGGGTCGATCACTATAGTTGAGTCTAGTCCAGGGACCCCACAATGCGCAGGGAAGTGCAATCCACACCAGCTCTGGCCTGAAGGTGTCGGTCTCGTGAAGGACCCTTTTAACTCCTCGGTTGAGATCGTGTCCATGAATGATGTCACGGGGTTCCAAGAGTGGCATACCAGCTTTGGCGTACTCCAGCGTTAACTGCTGAGCATTGCCACAAAACAGCTCCAACAGGGCGATGCGGTCATCGCCCGGGAATGGTTTTGGGAAGCACCAGGAGATATCCAATCTCGCACCCCTTTAGTGTTCTGGTTGGCGGTCTCCAAGATCGTCGACGTGTAGGCCGAACGGGTGGTGGTGATCAGGCCGAGTGTGTTCAGCGCCCAGTTCTTGACCCGTTACCGAAGGCGTTTGACCCGATCGTAGTCGTCGGGGTGGAGGAGCTTCACCTTAGGGGCCTTGATCGTATCCTTATCGTTTTCCCCCTCATCGTTGGTGTTGCCCTCGGCCTCGTCAAGGTTGTTATCCCCGAGGATGTAGTCGGCCGCCCCCTCCTCGGTAGTGGGTTCCTTCTTCACCTCAGTCCCCGCTGAGTTCATAGCGCCGATCCCGGCTTTTTCCATTTCTTGGCAACGATGCGCTCGTACACTTGCTGCCAAAAGGGGCATGTTTTGCGGCGTCGATTTGAGCTTTGAGTTCCAGCACCGTCCTCTCCAGGTCCAAAATCTTCTCGTGGTTGTCCTCCGCGCCACTGAACATAGAGAAGTCCTCCTCCTCGTCCGAGGTGGTTTTTCTTCCGGGGTGCTGTTTTGCTCTTCGGTTTCACTTCCAATCCCCCTTTGGCTTGGGTCAGGGATGATTTGGGCGGGAGTTCCGCCGGAGGGGGCGCCTTCCGAGCCACCTCCTCTGGATCCCGATAGCCCTTCTGTGGTTTTGAGCTCGCTGCCGTGCCCTTGTTCTCCTTCGCATTCCTTCGCCCAGTGAGCCGAGCGAACCAGATCCGGTGAGTGGTTCTCGTTGTTGTGGCACTCGTCGATGGCCCAGTCCAAATAGCTCGTAGGCACCTCGCAGAAGGGGCATCCTCGATAATTAGCCAGCGAAAGGCACGATGTTTGTGGGAGATGCCGGCACCCCATCCCTGACCATCCTCATGAGTAGCCCCTGTGTCGGCTTTGGCGGGATCTGGATATCCAAGTCCTTGCGTGCACTTCTGAATGAGTTGGTCCATGCTTCATGCTGGACAGTCCTTTGAGCTCCTGAACCCGTCGGCTTTTCCATTGGCTTCTGTTCGCTCTGGCTTGTTCATTTTCCATGGCGAGGTTTTGGTCGATGACATCCGGGAAGGTTCAGGATCACGGTGCTCGAGGTCACTCTCGAGAGCGGGTTTGTCTCAAAACGGCTTCGTCCGACCCAAAGATATTTGAACTTGATTGCAGTGCAACAGTGGCAAAGCTGAGGTCGTGCAGGGAACAGTGACGGTTTCACAACGTTCAGCGAATTGTTCTAGTAGTGTTTCTTTCAGTCAACTTGGCTGTTTGCCATGTACGAGAGTCGAACGACGATCTCCGAGGTGTCACATGGATGCGGTACACGTACTGAGGAGTCTCAATCCAAAAATCCCTGTAGTATTGTTTGGAGCGCCACCAATGCAGGAAGGTCTCATGGTGGAATGGCTCATTCCTCAACATATCGTGTGCCCCAGCTGACAGTGTCTTGGGAGGCGGCCATGTATACCGCTTTGCGCTGCTGGTGCCTAGATCTCCATGAGTCTCCAATCCGATGACACGTTCCGGCCAGGACAGAAACTGAGGCTTCTTGCCCGTGACTGCCATTTGCGGATGGCCGGAAGCGCTCATGATCATGCGCGCTGAGTGCACGTGCAAATGAAAAATCAACCACGCCTTTGGCAATATCGTAGCGCATCCCCAAGGCTCCAAGTGCAGGCGCGCCAACCACACTGATCTTCACTGCGAGCCCCCCCCAGGCCTGTTTCGGGGGGAAAGGTCCCCCCCCCCCAAACTTGAAGGCCTCCTCCTGCTTCATGATGAAGTAGGGAATGCCAGCTGCTGCTCTTCTTTGGTTCCTTCTTTGGCGAAGGCACCTGTTTGGAGTACTGGACCACGATATGCATGTCAATCAGTTGATCCCTTGCCTTCTTGAGGTAGACGCATGGCCCGCCAGAGTTTTGCTGCAAAGGCAGTCAGCGATAGCCAACAAGGCTGGTGTGGAGGCGTCCTTCTTCTTCTCGGTTTCCGCGGCGTACGTCCACATCTCAACATTTTCCTGGTTCACTGCCAGCTCATTCGGTGAAGAGGTCGGAGTCCAGGTCGACGGAGTAGTCAGGGACGGCTTCGATGCAGTCAGTGATGAAGTCCTGGTCCTCCACAACCTCATTCTTTGTGTCCAAGACCTCGGTGGTGTAGACAACATGGGTTGTATGTGCCTCACCACCATGATTTCCTTTGTTGGACACTGGGATCTTTGTGCCAATGTCCTTTCTTGCGACATACGGAACAGTAGGTGCGAGCTTTGGCTTGTTGCATGCGCTCGTGTTTGGACTGAGTGAGCCCTCTCTCCTTCAAGGCCGCCCTGTATTTGCTCTTGGCGTTCCGGAAGGCGACGAAAGCTTCATGAGTGTCGTCGTCCAAGAACTCCTCTCCTCATCGATGTCGGAGAGAAAGGGCTCGTCATCAGCCTCCTTTCCGCTTGTCCCCATCGTGGCGCCTCTCCCAGAGGAGCCTATTCACCTTGTCCTGGACGACGGCTGCGTAAGCTTCTGTAGGCTATAGAGGTTGCCCACTGAGAGAGGAGGTTCAGGAAAACGACTGGAAACCACATTTCAATAGTCTTGAGCTCAGATTTAACGGTTCCTGCTACACTCTCGAATCTGGATGCGCAAACAATCGCAGCTGGGCTTTGAGAACGTCGTCATTCAAGGTTCGTTGGACAAGCGCCGCGCTGCAAAAGGCGGCGTCAAATTGACATTGGGTCGGCTTTCCAACAAGCAGCATGTGCGTGGTTTCCAAGTCTATTTCACTCAGCCGACCTTCCCTTGGCAGCAGCCAGTTCAGGATTGCAACCGCAAACCTCTGGTCACAATCGGGGTTGATTGGTTTTCCCCACGATTAATAAAATATTGACTTGTAAATTTTCATTGCAGGGGGCAACGTTGCAGTCGGAAAAACACAGAAAATTGTTACTGTAGCCAATTTGAACCAGGGCAGAGGACATCAATTTTTTCAGTTCAAACTTACTAACCCACGTAACACAGGGCAAGAAAACGGAAATACATTTTCAAAAGATCGCTAAAGAATTGTTGGGGGGGCCGGGCACGCTCGATTATTTTTTGCGGATATGTTTGTGTTCTCAATTCAATGGGAACACTGTGTTATACCGTGCTTGTGATGGAAAAATAACTTTGGAAAACCGTAGTTCCTTGTGTTTTTCCTCTAAGGACAGGTATGTGCAGGCAACCCCAAACCACTATAAAATAAATAGTGCTTTGCAGTCTAGAATTCCATCTCCGTGTGCGGTGTGTACAACAAGGCCACCAAACCTAATTCAATCCCGAAAGACCCTTCAAAATTCAATGGTTGTTTCTGTTAGTCTCAGTTTTTACGGTTCTTCTTTGCTTCTGGTGACCTGCAGGTTCCTTGTGGTTTTCACGTTCGTCTAAGAGAAGGTAGGCGCAGGCAACGCCAAACCCCTATTACATGACTATTCCATCCATCTCTTTGTGCGGTGCGCGCACTAGGGGTTGGGGCGCGCCCTTTACATTCTAGTTTGCAATAATTTTCTTACGAATTTTTCTTTTCTTTGTGCCCCTGGTGGCCTACTATTTTTTTGGGGGGTTTGGGGTTCTACCTTAGAAAAAAAGGAACTGGCCACACTGACTGGCCGTGCCCCTGAGCTCTGTGGCCGGGTTTTGTCCTTCTCTTGTCCTGCTGCTGTCCTCCTATTGTCCTTCTCTTGTCTTTCTTTTGTCCTTTTGGCCGCGCTGGCCAGCCCTGGAGCTGCCGCGCCCCTGAACTCCGTGGCCGGGCTCTGTGACCGGGTCTTGTCCTGCTCTTGTCCTTCTCCTCCTCTTCTGTTGTGTTTTCTTGTGGCCGAACAATTATATTAATATAACATAATATAACGATGTCGATGCCGACAAAAATCATTGATTAAACAATCTGCTCTTGGGGGGTAGCTAGGCAAGAAATCATTTTTGACAAATATTGATCCCAACCAATCGTTTTGAAACTATTTGGGGTCTAAAGTCTGTGCTGGTATAATCTAGGGAAAGGTGGATAAGCGCAGGAAACACAAAACCTTTATAAAGTGACTAGGGCCCATCCCGCTTTGGCCTATAATTTCATCTCGCGTTTTTGGGGGGCGTTCAATGATCATCATGAGCTTGTTCGCTCAAAATACATTGCGTGAATCAAATTCATGGCAACCTCAAATCATGCATCAAAATGTTGCGCACCCTGATGTCAAGTAAGTTAATTTTATATTTTTTCTCGCAGCCTTATGGTAACCCAGTTCAACCTATAGAATGGTCTGTCAGTTTATATCTACAAAATGGTGCTTAGGACCCCCCTGTGCGAATCTTACGCGGGTACGGTAAACTTATTGGAGGACACTACAAGCGGTTCAATTAGGTGGGTGGGTATTTCTTTACCTTAAACATCTTAACTATGGCGGGGTGTTCGGCGCATGATATGGAAGCCTCTCCTTGTGCCCTCATGTTAAATTAAATTTCGCAAGCAACCAGCTGCTCTCGCTCTCTCTCTCTCTCTCTCTCTCCCTCTCTCTCTCACTCTCCCCCCCTCTCTCTCTCTCTCTCACTCTTTTTGTTTGCAGTTTCTGGATTTGCAACTGACCTATCTACGTGCACAAAACGTGTGTTCCGTTGCGGCCGTATTGAGGGCAGTGTGAGGTGCGTCATTTTCGTTTTACACCCGCCTCCTGTGAAAATGGTAGCCCGGTAATGCCACCCGGCAATTGTTTGACATCGTCATGATTCGTCATGTGGGTCAGTTTGGGTCATTGGGATGGCCTTCATCAACGTTGCGGACAAGATTTCTGAAACCGACAAAGATCAACCTTTTGATTCGCATGATGGCTTCAAGCTTGGAGCAGGCACCGGGCGGGGCAACAATTCAAAATAACCCATGGCTGGCAACAAACCAGATTTCAGCCACTTGTCCTTGCAGGAGACTTGGCAGCATGTGAGTATCAAATTTTCTCTTGTTTACTTGTTTATCCCGTCCCCCTCTGCCACACAAACGACCACATATTTTGGTACCATTCTTTATGAAGAGGGGTCCCCTGTGCCCAGGACAAGAATTGCACGGCATGGGGCCGGTACATGGAACAAAAGGGGAATGAACTTGCAGAAGCTGCTCGGCGAAAACATCCGCTCGAATAGTGTGAGGAAAGACACGGAAAGACCTGGAAAGACACATTGTCGTGAAACGGTTTGGCGTATTTTAACGTTATTTTATTGGGCAGGCTTCTTACTACATACTTTGCCAACACCCCCAGCGCAGGCTCTGTGGCAAGTCGGCCAAGGATGGAGCTCGTGGGGGGAATGCACCATTTGTGAGGCGCCAAATAGGACAGTTCAACCGCTGCACACTTTGTTGGAACATGTGGACCCAACAGTTACGGGAGCAGCTGGATGTTCAGGTGGAGTTTCCGGCCAACATTGCGCGGGCCTCGGATGCTGTATGACCAAGCATGACACGTTGAACATTTGAGTGCTATTTAACAAGCTAAGCGCGCCTCAATCTGGGGTTCAAACCTGGTTGGTTTCCATATGTTGCTTGGCGGCGGGCTAGCAGCAACGTGTCAGTGGCAAACAACACCATAAACGCTGTTTTTCTAATGCGCTGTCGGGCACGGGTTGAGCACTAGGTGCAACACACACACACACAGCAAACACATGTTTTGATGTTCCCCATTGGTGCCGGCTCCAATCCCCGACTACAGGCCTCTCACGTAAGAGGGAAGAACCATGGCAACAAACTCAAGGACAAGCCGGCTCAGGGTGATGAATGCATCCAACGTATCACACTTTTAACCCGTTATAACCCATTAAAGTTGCAAGAGGGTTCCTTCCTTCACGATTTGGCGTGAACTCGGCTAGGAATCAGTTTTTCATGCTTGACCAACTTGACCTCCCTTATTTGCTCAGAGAGATCGGGAATCCCTGAATTCGGGAGGAGAAGCTGGGCTGGCGAGAGCCGCAGAACCCAGACGAGCTGAACAAGTGCCTTGAGCACAGCGGGGCCCATTTGTGGGGGAATTTGGACACCCATTTTGGGGGAGGGCCAGTTGCGGACGGGTCGTCGTGGCAAACCGTGCATGTGAGTTTCTGCGGATAGCTTGTGTTTCACGAGGCGTGCTTGATTATCTGAATCTTAATCATTAATTCAGCAATGAATGTACAGCTGAAGACGTTTTGGGCATGGGTTAAACGTTCCTGGGGCCTACCGACCGAGCAAGCCACCAACTCTCGGAACAGGCCGGACTTCCCCCCACTCAACACTCGCGTTGAGAAAACACAGATGGACAGGCAGAAGCGTCCAATGTCACTTCCCTGTGGGTGTTTGACATGAGGTATTGGCAGACCTGGAAGCTTGATCGTGAGAGCCCAAGGGAGATGAACGTGGATTTTGCACACAGGTATCACACCATGAATGGACCCGCGCTGGACCAAAGCAGCTGCTCAGGCGGACGTGGGTTCCAATTCAACCATGTCACTGGTGACCGGTGTCTTGGCATTCTTGGCAACTGTTTCTACTCAGAAATGAACTGACCATTGTGGCTCAATCTTTTAGCGCCTGGGTGTGGAGAGGTGATACCCTAGATTTGCGTGAGGTTTCAGCCCGACATGTCGACTCCTTGTTCATGGAAACGCGACGAACGAACACCCGTTGGGGGTGTATGTCCTGCTGACGCAAGCTCATTTTTTGGTAAGATTGCGACCTTTGGCCAAGGAGGCAGGTTGATTTGATTGACGCAGCGGAAGCAACAGTGCCACGGCAAAGCCCTCCGCCACAGGCACGTGATCACGAAGTTCTCTCGAAGCGATGGTGTAACAAGCATTATATAATCAGCCGTGACTTAGGATGTCGTAGGATAAACGTTTAATTAAGCCTTTAGGACAAGCGGTTTTGCAGTTGAGGAGAAGAGGTTAAACTACTAGTATTGGTTTGTTGTGAGAAACGATTTAAGCTTGAGCAAATGCGAGAAGCAATAAAAACATTTGAGCCATATTGCTAGTAGCTTAACAGCTTTTGCTTCCAACAGCTTAGCAGCTGGGTCGAAAATCGTGATCATCCTGAGTGTCATGCCACGTTTCGAAAGTGTTGTGCAACACAATGTCTTTATAATATACAGGTTTCATCGAGCAAAGCGAACCAACTCCTCGTCAGCAGCTGCAATGTTTCCCAAAGGCCGCTGAAATACCAATACCTTTCTTGTATCTGGTGCGTTAGTAGTTTTTTGCCCATGCGCTAGGCTCCAATGCCACAGATGCCAGTCTGCCCAGTCGTGCCTCAGCACGCGGCGCCGCAACAGTCTGGGGCCCTGGGATGGCTTGCCGTCAGAGATGAAGGCGTCCAGACCTGAGGCAGACAGATCATTAAAGCGAGTGAGTCGAGGGTCCGGGAAGGCGGCAATTGGACGCCCAGCTTGATCTTCTAATTACAAACTTCCCGCATCTTCCCATTTCTATATGATGGCATTGAAGACGTCGAAAGGATGATCCAGGAATCCTGCGCTCCCTGGTAGGGCAGGCATGGCTGTTTCGTGCCCCCAGACGCAGAGCCCAGGCCAGGAAGCAATGATCTCATGGTGAACCACAATCTTAGTAGCTTGACTGACCCGCCGGCTGTGAGTACAGAGCTGTGAGTCACATGTCAAGTGTTGTTTGTGTTCAATTCTGCGGCGGAGGTTGTTCAGAATGAGCACTATGACCCACGTTTCTCCATTGGACTCTTCCATCATGTGGCAAGTTTTCGCAGGGCTTCCGGCTTTATGGATTATAGGATTCTCTACACAACATGTTGTCATTACCGGAAGGATGCATTTGTTCTCCGTGTCGAGGCTTCAATGTTGCTTTGAACGGCATCGATAGCTGGAAAAAGTTGGTGGACATGGGCTGAAGATCAAAGGGGCATGTTGCTTGGGTTTGTTTTCTTCCGGACCTTCCGGATTTGGAACCGCTCTGATTGTTTCCGAACCTTTTTGGGGAATGGCATTCCAGATCTTCCCCAGATCCAATGAGTTTCATCAAGTTTCCTTTCTGGTGGTCGTTGTTTCGGTTCCCCGCCCTGACAGGACCAAGCTGCCGGTTTGCTCGACGACGAGCTGGGAAAGCGCACCAACCGGTGGGACCACATTTGCTGTGTGTGCGACAAAGCTATGACGAGGGGCACACTGGATCATTTGAGATCCAAAGGCCACTGGAGCCTCGGAAGAAGATTGCACACAGAAGGCCAGAAAAAAGCAGGACACCTAAATAGACAGACGCATACAATCGCCTACAGTTTTGTTGTAGGTATATCACCAAAGTGGCCTGGTAGGGGTTACCTTGAGTTGGCTTTGTGAAGCAAACAGGTAGCCTCAACAGCCTGTTCGGATCTGTTCGGGACGTTTGGTGAGATATCATATTCTATACAGTCTATGCCCCTAGCCCCTCGCCAGCACCACTAGCACCAGCAACACCTTCACTAGCAACAGCAATGCCCTTGCAAAGAGGTTGCGTGTCACAGCCTTTAGGCAATGTATGCACTTCTATCATACTATGGCCTTTCACGCAAACCAGCGTTCACACGCCATAGCTTTACGCAAACCAGTTTTGACACGACACAACCTCTACGCAAAGAGGTGCACACCTCCGCGCGCGCCAGACCACACCTAGGCAGCCTCCTACAACAACAACAAGAACAACAACAACAAGGTACAAAAAAAACTGCAGCCCCATTACAACATATCTTGTCCTTTGTCCCTACAATGGGGTGGAAACAAAATCTGCAGCCCCGTCGTTGTTTTTTTGACCCCCCGCGAGAACAACCAGCCAACATGCACTTTTACCAGTAGTGGTAGTGCTTGTACTAGTGCTACTACTAGTGGTGCTAGTGCTAGTGGTAGTCGTTGATGTAGTGGTCATAGGAGAAGAAGAAGTAGTAGTAGTAGTCAGTAGTCTCTGTAAAACTTCTACTTAGAACCTCTACCACATCCTTGAGACAAAAACTGCAGCCCCGTTGGTGCTTTTTTTTGGACCCCCCCCTCAAAAGATGTTGTTGACTTTACCCGCCCTAGAAACAAAATCTGCAGCCCCGTTGTTGTTTTTTTTTTTAACCCCCCTCCAGAACAACACCCCAAAAAACAGCAAAAAACAAGAAACAGACCAACCAAAACTTGAGTACCACAACGACAAGAAGTCCAGCTACTGACAGCATCTCTCCAAGCCTTCGACCCTATCCCAAACAGTGTCCCTTTGAAATTCCTGACTTGCAAGATGTGACAACTATGTTGGGCAGCTGTTTTTGTCTCTACCACCAACAACAACAACTCCCGTTACACAGCCTGCGTTTAGACACTATGGCGTCTTAATGCTCTGCACAAAGCAGTGATTACACTCCGCAGCTTCTTCGCAAAGCAGTGCTTACGCAGAAGGTTTACATACGGCCCTGTGTGCACAGACCACCGGTTACGCAGCAGAGCTTCTACACAAAGCAGGGTTTACACATTTTACACCGCAACATTTGCACGAAACACCTCCATCTACCTTGTGCTAGACCTCCCAAGTGAGTGGGGTGGTGAAGTGCAGTGCATGCTTCAAAGCACGTCGCATGCATCTCGCGCGCACTTCTCAGGACTAACCTTTGGAACAAGATTAAAGGAGGAGGAGTTCCACCACCGGAAGTTGCTGCTAACATGGAGAAAGAAGGCACGGGGGGCCAAACAGATCCAAACAGTGCATGACTTTAGCGTTTGTCGCTCCTGGGTGTAAGTTTTGTCCGGGTTCCTTTGCGCAGCTTGCTTCGCAGCTTGCTCCGCAGCTCGCTTCGCAGGAGGGAAGCACAAGCCATGGGTGCAAAGCTTCCCGGTGCCTGGTGGTGAAATTGTATTCAACCATTTGACGGGTGCACTGAAGCTGGATCTCGGAGTCTTGGAGATGTGTGGGTGGGAGATGGTCGGATATACTTTTCAAGCAGGGGATGCTGATCGGTAGTTGGTCTATGCTTTTTCTCAATCTTTCATGGCCTAGCATCACCCAACAGCATTCCTAGACATGTTTGGAGCGTTGGTGCCATCCGGGGCCGCAAATTCATCTCCAAACATGACCAGGCGAACCCAACACAGGGGTCATCGCACGTATCATGTTTAGTAGACACCTCGCACATTCTCATTGCCTCTCTCTCTCTCTCTCTCTTTTTGCACCAATCATCTCTTCCCGCGCGTTCTTCCATTCTCCCATGTTCTCCCTTTTTGTGTCTGAACACTTGAAACGATGAGGTGGAGCACCAACCCCAGCACCTCTCATGCCCGCACCTGTGACGCCATCCATGCCGATGGCGCCTGTGGCACCTGTGGCACCTGTGGCACCTGTTGCACCGGTCGCCCCCGTGCCCGCGAACAAGCTGTGCCTTGGCCAGAGGTCGCTCACAAACGGTCAAGAGTTTCAGGAATTCGCGAAGGGTGAAGACATTCCATGTTGTTTTTTGCTAGTCACTGTTTGTGCGACTTTAGCAGGGTCACCTAGCCCAAGAAGATCAAGAAAGAATGCATCAAACTGTCAAAACTGCTGAATCTGAGGTTGCTGGACCATAATCGGGAATGGAGGGCATCCATTCAAAACCAGAATGAGTGGTGGTATTTCATGGACTCTTGGCACATCTTGGCGCAGCAAATAGGGCCACGATGATTGCGAATGAAACGTGGGCGGGAATATCCGCCACCTTATTATAGACATGATTATACAATATTTTACATTGTTTCAGCAGCATTCCGAGCATGATGCAACATCGACAGGATTCGCTTGCGGGCTGGGCCGAGGGACACTCCCATCCCCAAACTCTTGGAGGCTTTAGTGATGATGTGCTGGGAATTCAGACCGCTGGTAGGTTGGAGACCATCGCTAGTAGGTTGAACTCCTCCCGCGTTTCTTCGTCTTCCGAATCCAAAGGAGGAGGCAGGTGTTTGGGACCAGCATTTCCACCGCTCAGGAGGAGCCTGGCGAGGCAGTGGAGGAGTTCATCCCAAGGCACCATGAACTGACCTGTGCTGTTTGCGAGGAGAATATGATGCTCGGAGCATGGGTGATGGTGGGCCATGTTAGGAGTGCAAGATGTGAAAGCTAGTGGCCTTGTTCCATTCACAGCACAAGCCCCCGAATGCATTTTCTGTCAAAAGGAGGAAACGGACCCCAGACCCCTCATGAAACCAGCGTTTCTGCCTCGGCTAGAATCTACAAGAACCATTAAAAATGCAAAAGAGATAGTCCAGGTGATCACAGAACCTGTCTGGCAACTCCCGAACCTGCCCTCGTCAGGGCTCGACGAATCGAAGCGTCCGATTATGAGGAAAGACGGAGCCCTATCCCATTTGCGCTCCCAAGCACATTGGAGCCTTGGGTTTGCTCGTGAGAAAGCTCCGTAGCGGGTGTGTGGGAGGTTCGTCATCTCACACGCTTTCCTGGCAATTTTGATATGGAACATGGCGTTCTTCCCATTGGTTAAACATGGTAAAACCATCCGGGTCCAGGCCTGTCCTGAAAGGTGCTCCTTTCCGCCAGTTTCAATATCTCGGCCAGCCTGGGAGAGATTTGGCTATAGTGTTTGCCAGCCCACCCGAAGGCTTAAACAAATGGGTGAAAGGAAGGCAAGTTGCAGTTTGGCTTGGTCTCATGAGGTTTCATGTGTGTGAGCACTCTATCTTTCCCAAGCGGAAAGCGAAAGCAGATGAGAGCTTTGTTGGGGTCTTGCGGCCTTACTTTGGTCCAGTTTCAATTTAGTATTTGAAGCACCGATCAGACACACATCCAGTGAGGTGGCAATTGAAGCAGCGCATGGACGGAATGGCGTCAGGCAACATGCCACCTGACCATGTCACTGAGCCGCAGGCTAGCTGGTGTTCTAGCAGGGCTGCAGGTACCCATGATGGACCCCAAACATGTTCGGTCACCAATCTGGTCGGCAGTAAGAGAAATGGCAGCGCTTGTTGGAAACAGTACCACTTAGCAGGTTGACCCAAGTTGCCAAGCCTGCTTGACACCCGTGAGCTCAGAGATTTGGTGAACCTTGAGATCCAAACGCTGCCGCGTTTTCAACATTTCATCCAGCTCTGCCAAGGCAACTTAGCGCTTCTCTAGATCTTTTGCTCTTTGACATTCTTTGACAACTTCAAGCCATAAACAGCTGTTCCACTTCAGGTGGCAGAGAGCTTTGACAGGCGGGCATGGGTGCAGAAGATGGGGAACTGCATGTTCAACCATCTGACTGGTGGATTGCAGCAGCTGCTGGGCATATTTGTGTGACGTGTGGTGATCGCTTCAGCGGGAGATGGGGGTGTTGTGATCACACTTGCGTTCATTTTTTAGGGGCTTGCTATATCGCTACAGATGGAAGACACTCCCGGGCGTCACGCTAGGCCGGCATTCCCAATTTACGCCAGCCGTTGTGCATGAGTCGCAAAATGCTGTCCCGAGGTTGCAGCAGCCAGAAGGCCGCTTGGGCCAAGAGCATCACGGGGACCATCTCTCATCATCACCCCGTGAGTTGTTGATGTACCGAGTGTTCACCGGAGTTTCTTGGTTTTGCCGACGTCGTATCCGCAGCAGTGTCGCCGGCAAACTCCCTGCAGGTGCAGCCGCAGGCGCACCGGCAGTGGCTCCGCAGGCTTGGCGCCGGGAGTGGTGTACTGGGGCTTCACCAAGTGCCGATAGCCTTGGCTAGCCTTATCAGCACCAAATTGTTTTTTCTTAACTCTTGTGATGCGATGGCTCGGCGCAACTGTGGGTGAAAGTGTGGTTTTCCCGAGATGAGTGATTTCAGAGAAATGCCACGTTGGCAGGCCCCGCAGCCACGCATGAACTATCAAGCCCCAGCTTGGATCTTAGCGCACCTGTGGGTGATGCTCGACTACTACTGGCAATGACAATGACTGGGGGAGAGTTTTGTATTTGAGAGAAGGCCATTTGCTAGCAATTGCTTCTTCATGACTTTCCATATCGTGAAGGTCCGCAGTCCAGCCAATCTATTTGTGTGTACCAACCACGCTTTCCGTGACTTCCTGGACCGGAGGCGATGTTGTTGTTCTTTAAACGGATTATTTCACCTTCGTGACTTTCATGATTTGCTTTTCATGAGCTCTGCTTGGGATTATCAGAACTTGCGCTCAGGCATCCGCTCCCTCCCCAGCGCCAGCCGTGGCCACCGGTCCACAGGAGGGCCCCGAAGGGCAGGGCAAGGTGATCTGAAGGTGAAGCTTTGGGCAAGTCATGAGGCCATCTGAGAGCGTCCTGCCATGACAGATCCCAAACTTGCACTCTGTATATAATTAGACTATTGCTAGACAACCTGGAGCGGTGTTGTTATCAAGGACAAGAATCCATGCCATTATATATAATCCATTGCTTGTGCTAGTTTCAGCTTCAAATCGTTCAAGTCATGCAGGCAAATCCCACGAGGACACACAAGCAAATTCCACGTCATCATCATCC
Source organism: Durusdinium trenchii (assembly GCA_963970005.1). Lineage (NCBI taxonomy): Eukaryota > Dinophyceae > Suessiales > Symbiodiniaceae > Durusdinium > Durusdinium trenchii. The sequence continues at coordinate 66,781 of CAXAMN010013069.1, forward strand.
TGTAAAATGACTTCCAACCACCCACCCTCCCGCACTGGCGTCACCGTGGAGGCCACTCCCTTTGGCCCACTGGGTCCCCGCAACGGGATCGACTACCGAGAGGTGGATCGGCGGTATTTTCGACCTGCGGCGAACGGATGGGATGGATCACCCATGGTCATCCCTCCATGGTTGAAGTGTGACTGACTCATCAATGCCCTGACGGCAGTTCTGGGGTCACTACATGCACGAGATACATCAACAGTGCAACAGACCCAAACACACACACGTGTATATATATACCCTAATCTTCCAAGGGCTAAGTTTAACTTGGTCTTTGTCTAGCGCCGAGTTTTACTGAAGTCAAACATCGTCCTTGTCAAAGCAAGACTTCAAGTAACTCTTGG
>CAXAMN010013069.1:87166-133015 GCA_963970005.1 Durusdinium trenchii
GATCCTCCAGCAACGGCCTAGTTAAACTTGACCTTTGAAGCCTAGGGTATATATATATTTACATTTTTATACATATACACAGTATAGTCACATAGAATATAAGAATATATATATATATATTTGCATGATGTTATAGTCATAGTATATTATTACTATTTTATGTCCACATGTTTTGGGGATGCTGACGGTGGCCATGACACTGCACTCAACCTTTGCTGTCTCGATAGTGTCATGACACTCAATTGTTGTATATTCGCGGTGTTCATTTGAGGATACGCACATGCTGGCCCTGTTTATGATGGAAGACCACCTCTACCACCAACAAGAACCGCATGTTACACTCCAAGTACCCTCAAAGCCGAGCGAACCTAGTCATTCGAGCAATCGCCCCACGCTGCGAAGGCGCAGACTGACATCTCCAAATGGAAAAAGTTCATGGCGACTCGCTCGCATTCCTACAAGCTTTTGAGGGAGAAGTGTAGAATTAAGAATTCCTCCGGCTTTCCATTTGTCCAGGATGAGCCCACGAAGAGATTGGATGACATGTATGCACTGATGACGAAATTCTCCGGGCAATGCACCTCGGCCCGGCCTTGGAGGCATTGTTGCACTGCATTCTTCTTGCTTTTTGCTCGTTCTTGTCGCACGGAGCCCGTAAATGTTCCGTGACTTCGCAAAAACTGAGTTGGGTGGGCGTTCAAAAGGCAATACTCATGGACCTGCGAGTATCGTCGTTTAAGACTGGAGAATGCGTTTCTGGCCCCTCACGGTCCTGTTCCTGCTAGAGTCAAATTTCCTCAATGACAAGTCCCGTGCGATTTCGATGTCTACACAGGGGAAAGGCTAGGGAGTTGTTGAACCTTGCTGATGACCAGTGGATGCCTCATGCCTCATTTCTAAACATTGCATACATCTGCTTGAGTTCAGCCACGCTTGTGTATGCCGTCAACTCTCAGAAGTACATAGTTTTTTTCTTCACGAGCTCCGTCTTTGCCTGTGGACGCCGTCAACTCCGAGAAGTAATGATCTCCGTCTTTGCAAACCAACCCTTATTCTTACTAGGAGAATCTTCAAGGGACCCATCAATGGAACCTTCCCAACAGATTTTCAGGATTTTCGGGAGTCCTTTGCCGAGGGCACACCACTCCCCTGCCCAGGCCCAGTTTGCGAGGCCAACATGCTGCTGGGTGGCATCGGTAGTAGGAGTAATTTTTTCTTTACTACAACACAGTTGCTTCAAAGCAAGACATGGAAAGACCTTCATTCCAGTGAAGACCGAAATCCATTGGACCCCCTGGAAGATCCCTGATGGGCACTCCCCTCAATCTTTTCAGGAAATCGTTTGCAGGCTGCCGACCATCACAAGACAGTTGGTCGATGGAGAACAAATGATGAATTTCACCAGCTGAAGGACTGAAGCATTTTGATGCACTTGATCACCAAGCCATAGACAGTTCATGAACTTGGGTCCCAAATTCGCACTATCGTTTGTCCGGGACCTTCACGCTCACACAACGGCTGATCACGCAGCCCTGCCAAGGCGTTTCGCAGCAAGAGGACTTCTTAAGATTACAGCGAGATGCCACTATGCAGCTTTCGCTCGAGACTTCCCCTGATTTCTGAACACGACCACCACCGCCATGTCCAAACTGCTGCGCCTGCCCGAAATCTACACATTGAGGTAGAGCCACTCCGACCTCCTCCCCCTGCCGCGAAAAGCCGACTCTGGACCAATTTGCACCTCCCGCTGCCATGAAAAGTGACCACCAAGTCCGAAGATGTGCACGGCAGGCAAAATGGGTGTTAAAAGTATGGCCGAGCACTTTGGACATGAAGTCCAGTTCACCACCCCCTGATGCCATTACAAGGGGAACTTCTCTAATGTGCTCAACTGTGCTTGCTTCAGGCTCGGCTTCAACGAGCATTTTATCAGCCAGACGCCGGGCTGAAATGATGGATGGTCAAACATGGCGGACCTCCGAAAATTCCATTCAGTCACCTCAGTACTTTTTCAGTTTCGTCATCTATGACCTGCTGGGCAGGCTCCTGCTGTGTAGCCTAAAGCTTTCATGCCGCCTGTAGGAAGCACTTCAAGAAACTGCGGGAGAAGTTCCCGCAGGGCCCTCCGACAGAGTGGGGCGCTCGGGGGATGCCAGCGGTGAAGGGGGCTGTCATGCGCTTATCATATCCAAGCGGCCTTCCTCAGTACAGGACTACAGGACCACATCCCACACATTCGTTCAGGCAACTGGCGAACCCGATCCCCAGATCTACAACGATCTATAGACATCGCAGTACCTTCATCTAAACGACCACCTGTATTCAGGTGGCTTCAACAGCATAGCTTCAGAGAGAAATGTCACCAGACGTCACCCACATCATGAAGGGCTGTGCTTGTCTGGTCCAAGGCAGCTTGCTCGTGGCTGGACACAGCCCTGGGTGCAACGTATCGCATCTTGGTTTTAGGTGAGTGAAGATGCATGAAGATGCACCGACCACTTCCCACAAAAACACAACCTGCAGTGGGGTGGGGCTCTGGAAAAGCTTCTTTGCCACTGTGCCATGGTGAAGTGAGGGTTTGGATTTGGGAGGGGGTGGATACAACAGTTCCAAGAGGTAATCCGTATTTGTTGTAGCTGAAAGTCGGGGATTTAGTAACACAGAGTTTGGATTCGTAGGTCAGGCCTGTGTGCACATTTGGTGGCAGGTGTGACTGCAGTAATGAGCGAAGTCGTCCAGGAACCTCAACGCGGTGCGAGTTCGAGCTGGCAGCACTCCAGCGATGGTTTCACAATGTTTCACTCTCTCCACCACCTGTTTTGAGTGAATTTGGCACGGCAGGACCCAACACCTCATGATAGTCCTCATGATATAGACAGACCTTTATATCATGTCTATTTTGCTAGTTATATGTTGTAGTATGTTATAGTTACGTTAAGATAACGAAGAGGCTCAGTCAGAGGGGTCCTTATTTCAACTATATAACTTATTTTGCGTGAAGGGAGTCACACTTTAGACACACTTCGACCCATCCAGCTGCGGATGAACGTATTTTGGACTAGCCGAGGAGACCACACGCTGCTTGAATGCATGGGACGAGACGCCAGTGCGGAAAATGTTCAGGGATCGGAAGGAACTTCGGGGTTGTGAACTACGGCCTTTATTGTGTTTTGGAGCTTGGTGCTAACATGGGCCCCTGCCCCTTCTCGGTCTTGGCCAAGTCTACCAACGTTGGCTGCAACGTTGTTACGCAGCATTTACACGGACAAGATGTACATTGCCTGATGTTGTCAGCCTGTGGCAATCCAATTGAAGGTAGGATCCTCTCCTCTATTTGACGCTGCCTCAGGTGGCATATTTTTGCACAACCATGTGACTGGGGAGCAGGCGCCTCTTCTGTCTTGTGAAGTGCGGACGCGTGCTGCATTGTCACACTATGTCACACTTGATGTCAGTGATTGAGATATCGATCTTCACATTTGTCACGCTTTGCTCGTCGCCTCTCCCAACCTATCGTGACAAAGCAGCTTTGCTATTCTGCCGTTCGCTTGGCCACCCTTCTTTTTGTGTATTGGTTTTGTGTCTTTGTGGCCGAAGCTGCTTTATACAGGGACCTTAAGCAATAGAGCCTACCTACAACAGTAGGAAGTAAAATCCCCACGTTGATCTTAAAGCACAACCTGAAGCGAACAAGGGTCAGCTACCTGTGCTGATCCTCTTGAGCGCAACCAGGCATTCGAATCAGAGATTGGGAGTGGCGCCCAGCCGCAGCCTCTTCCACAAGGTGGCCGCTGGACCCGTGAAGACGGTTTCTCAGTGGCCAACACACAGCCATTGGCCTCAGTTTCACTGTTGGGTGTAGTGTTTTTTTGCGAAGCTGTCTCAGTCTCTCGCAATCGTTTCGGTGTATCCTGCATTCTGAAGGTGCCAAATGGTCCAGGTTTGCGGGTGCAGATTTGCTTCGTGTTGTTCAAGTCAAGGCTGCCAGTTAATGCAGCGTCCCCACCACAGGCATTTTCATGCATTTTCTCAATGCAGATAGCAGATCTGTCAAACATAGTTACAGGATGTTACAGGATTTGTTAGGTTGGTATAGTGCTGCTAGGTGGGTACCGGTGGTTCATGTGTTTTTGTCTGCCCCAGCTCCGCCCTGCCGCAGCTGGGCCACGCACCGCCGTGGACGCATCGCCCATGCCGGTGCCGCAGTCTGCGCCGCGGTGCCAAGTGCCACCCGAGCTGCCTGGCGCGAAGCCGTGACACATATACTGTGAATTTTGTGGTTCTTCCGCTTTCGCACCATGTTGAATCTCCATGCACACCCGCCGCAGCTGGATCCACTTGAGCTTTACCTTTTTCTCGTTCTCGCTTCGCGAAAAGGCGCGACCGCGTCGCGTTCTCCGTTCGTTGCCACTAGTTGGCAGCGGAGCCCCGGTTCGGGGCGCGCCATGGCCTGGAGCCCGCAGCTGCTGCGGCGCGCTCGACCTGGCGCTGGTGGTGGTGGCGGCGCTCCACATCCTCGACCCCCCCATGGGCATGATCGTGGGCCGCTGCTGTTTGACATGGCAGCTGAGTCGGATGAGGACCTCGAGCTCGACGCACCACCACACGCTACCACTGCGCAACTGTTGAGTACCTCCGACCCGGAAGTGATCTTCATGGGCTCCGACGAAGGTCTCCAGGACATGGATGACGATGGACCAGTGGTTGACTCCTTTGGACGTCCCAATTTGGCACCTCTCCATGAGCGCTTTGTTGAGGAGATGCCGGATGGCCGGTTCGACCTATTTGGTGACGAACCTGTTCATTCCCGAGCCCCTCGAGTACCTCCTGCCGGTGTACCTGGCCATGTGACCGAACCTCCTGGCCTTAGAGAACCTGGCAGTGCGAAGGTACCAAGACCTCCCAAAGAACCACGACCTGCTCGCGATCAACGACGCCATAATGAACCACCGGTACAACCAGGTCAAGACCTTCGAGGGCATCGACGCAATGAACCACCTCCCCGAGCTGACAGGGGACCCGCGGCCGAGGAGGAGGTGAAGTTGTGTTGTGCCATGTGCTCACGAGTCCATAGATGGTCACCTTCAACGCCATGCCAATACTGTGGCGCCAACAAGTTCTTCGACCCTCGTGCACCTCAGAAGCACCACACGGCATTTGGCACATGGATGTACATGCCACATGATAGCTCTGGCCCACCACCGTCTTCACAGGGCTCACAAACTTCATCCTCGAGAAGGAGAAGGAGACGAAGGCGCAATGGTCGACCAGACGACCCACCTGATGATCCTGAGGGCGACGAACTACATCAAGAAGAGCATGCAGAGAGTGAGCAGCCAACCAACGACCCTGTGCTGCCAGACGAGGCAGCCGAGACGCCTGAGAACCCATTTCACTTCGAGGAGGAACCTCAACGAACTCCTGTACGACCTTCTCGACCTCCGTCGATGGCTGCTTCACAGCGTGTGACACCTGGACCTGCATTGCAAGATCCCATCGACCAACTCAGCAAGGCATTGGCCAAGCTCATCAAGAAGGGCAATTCTTCAGAAGCCTCATGGAATTCCATGATGGGACCCTCCAAGGGGATCAAGTTCCGTGGAGGCGCAGCTCCTGCACCACCGAAGTGGTACTTCAACCCTGAAGATGTCCGCGCCTACGACCGCTACGAGCGGAAGGTATTGTTGTGGGAGATGCAGGCCAGACACTTCATGTCACAGGCTGAGATTGGTTTGACCCTGTACGCATCCCTGCAGGGAGAAGCAGAACAGCAGCTTGAGTTTTTGGAGATGAGCGAAGTTTACTCCAAGACCGGGGTCAAGACCATCCTCGGTCTCCTCAAGAGCGCTTTCCAACAAAAGCAGGTTTATGTGAAGCGCCACTACCTCCACACCTACGAAAACATCAGCCGCTTCGGCTCAGAGTCCTTACGGACTTTCATCAACCGGTACAAACGTACCGAACTGGCTCTGAAAGCCGTCGGCGTGGACATTGCTCTGTCCTACGATGCTGAAGCAAGAGGCAGCCGTTTGTTGGACCGCTGCCGATTGAGTCAAGATCAACAACGACTGGTTCTCGTAGGCACGAACCAGGACATGAGCTTCGACGCGATCGGATCGGCCCTTGTCATGCAATTTCCAGACTACAGGCCTCCACCTCCGATCGCCCAAGCCTACCAGAGCTCAAAAGGACCAGGCGGGAAAGGTTTTCCGCCGAAGCACTTCTCGAGTGGAACTACTTCCTCGGGTATGTCTTCGGCAAGCACAGCTCCGACCTTGGCTTCCTCCTACCGCAAGGGCGATGGGAAGAATAGACCGAGGCGTGTTTTCCAGACGGTCAACGAGACCATGGATGGCTCGCCAGATGGCGAGGCAGAGGATCCACCTGCTCCTGAGGATCCATCTTTTGATTTTGAAGAGCCAGCCAACGAAGAGGACGCTGGCGACGACATCGACGGCACCGATGACAACCATGGTGCCGAGGATGTGGAAAGCTTGATGCACGTGCTCACCGTCACGGCTCGCAAGCTCGCGGCCATGAACCAAGGCCGCAAATTCAGGAACGCTCCAAAGAAATCCATCGAGCAGCGAAAGCAAGAGTCACCTTGTGCCGCCTGCGGCCAACTTGGCCATTGGGCTGGCGATGAAGCCTGCACTGTCTCCGCCAAAAAGGGCAAAGGCAGTGGCAAGAGCAAAGCAGCCTCCAGCTCAGACAAGTCGGACGGCAAAAAGGTGTTCACAGTGAATCACTACACGGGCTTCCAAACTCATGAGGAAGCGGAGGGATGTTCGGACGTCGAGTACGAGCCGCATGATGTTTTGGTTGTTTTTCAAACATCCCAACTTCCTGCAGCATCCATGAAGCACGCTGCTCACTTCATGATTTTGGATTCGGCATGCCAACGATCGTGCACTGGAAGCCAATGGTTCAACGAGCACCAGATGATTATGAACAAGTTTGGGTATGACATCCCTATCAAGTCCAGCTATGAGAAGTTCAAATTTGGTGCCGGCGAACCCTTGACCTCCAACCAGCTCGCGTTTCTTCCCGCCGGCATTCGAGGTCATGTTTGTGTTTTTGGAGTACATGTTTTAGCAGCTGACATTCCGTTTTTGGGCAGCCTTTCGGTCATGCACAAGTTGTCATTGACGTTGGATTTCGCCAACCAGATCGCCGTGTTGGGTGTGTTTGATGGTTTGAAGGTTCCACTTGTGAAAGTTTTGGGCCACCTTGCAATCAAGATCACTGAATTTCCCACCACGGACTCGCATGCTTTGATGTCATGGTCACACGACAGTCCTGTTTGCAAGAAGCTCATGCACTCGAAGGAACATGAAGTCATCATTTTGCCACCGCCTGCAGCCTTTGGGACAGCTGATCTCGAGCCCGCTGACCTTCCTCAGACCGTCCTTCATGCACGACGGGCCAGCGACATCGGCAGAGAAGTCATGGGCCAGCTTGGTCAAAAGGCTGATCCGCCTGACCATGAGCGTGTGGACGCAAATGGCGGCCTCAGTCAAGATGGGCATCATGCCGCTCGAGCAGTACAAGGCAATGCTAGCGTACGGCACCAAGAAGCTCAGCAAGAATGCCAATACCGGCAAGGGTGGACAGGCCAAGGCCTCCAAGGACAAGAAGATCGTTCCGACACCGGCAAGTCCACCACCGCCAAGTCGACCGGCATCTTCGTCACAGAGCTACAGCACGGGAGCCGAGCTGACGCTCGCACCTCCGAAGGGCAAGACAAGCAAAGCCAGCCGCATGGGCTATGCTCCGACCAATCCATTCGGCAAGACACCAACATGCAATCACCCGGACTTCATCCGCTACGGCAACGGATGGGGCAACTTCGCAAGGTGCAAAGCATGTTACCAGAGGTGGCGCTGGAACGACGCGGAAGGCGTCTGGAAGTCGGATGGCTTTTGCTCCAAACCCTCGCACTCGCCGCAGTCACCCTGGACGGCGGTGGAATCGATCACTCAGGTCTACCAGGAGCCCTTGATGCTGGTGCCAGAGGAGACTATGCCGACCCATCAGCCCAAGCAGCTGCCTTTGCATCGTGCCCAACCAAAGCGCAGGTCCAGGGCACCATCAATGACCTCCTCGGCAGCGGGCCATGGATTGACAGCAGCAGCGCTTCAAGACTTCGATGTCCTGATGGACAACGCCAGCACCTTCGGCACCCTTCACAGCCGCATCTTAAGCTGGGACTCCGGAAGCGACTGAGCGGCAACATGGCAAAGAATGTCAAGACCTTGGAGAATGAGGTGAACGTGCTCGACCACATGCCCTATAAGGAGATCATAAAGAACAAGGTCGACCTCCTCGAGCTCTACAGCGGCGCTGCAAGACCAACGGCTTTGGCAAAGCAGCATGGATTGACTTCGCTGCAACCCTTTGAGAAGGACGATGGCTATGACCTGAACGTTCGACAAGTGAGGAAATGGTGCACTCAGGCGATCAACCAGTTTCGACCTCTTTTGCTGCTGGTCGGATATCCCTGCACCCTCTACAACATCTTCAATGAGAATCTGAACTATTCCTCACCTGATCGACGTCAGGAACTCTATGAACTTCGTCAGGCAGACCTGGACGGACTGCGATTCGCCATACAACGGTGCCTTCAACAGCTCGCCAACGGTGATCTCTTCTTCCTCGAGAACCCGCTCCGTAGCAGGCTCTGGGATCAACCGGAGGTTCTTCGACTGGCACAGCACCCGGATGTCATCAAGGGCAGTTGCGACTCTGGTGCATATGGCGCTACTGACAAAGACGGCTATGTGATCATCAAGTCCTTCGGCTACCTCACCAATTCCACTGAGATTGCCAAGGAGCTCTCCTGCCGCATGACCAAGGAGGAGAAGACGCATGCAAGGCCGCTTGAAGGCCAACGGGTGACGGACTCACAAGTCTACCCTGTGAAAATGGTCCATGCGCTGCTTCGTGGCCTACGAGCTGAAGCACAACGACGTGATCCTGCACGATTTCAACCTGTGCACTGGGTCCTATATGCTCAACCGGTTCACGATGAACAACGCTGGACTCAAGAACTGGACATGGTGAAGAAGCTGTTCGGCAACACGTCAGCCCGGACAATAACACTCAAGCCCTCCAGCGAGATCTACCAGATCGTCAGCGAGCTTGTACCATGGGAGCTCAGCCGTGTCCAGGCCACTTCAAGACCAATGATCCGCCGGCTGCCTCAGGACTTTCCATACACTCATCGAGGCAGTGCTATCCAGTTCAACGACAACACCTTCGAGCTGGAATCTGAGGATCTTGGAGCTCTCGAGTTTCCGAGGCAGAAGTTTGGCCGTCCTGTGGCTTTCGCGATCTTCTTCTACGGGGTCGCTGAAGATGAAGACAAGAAGCCAGACAAGCCAAAAGAACAAGAGCCACATCATCACATTCCAGGCCTCAAGACCGACGTCAGCTTTCCTGGACTACCTGCCGGAATTCCACGAGAAGTTCAAGCTTCAGTGGCTCGATTACATGTGAATGCCGGACATCCAGCCCGGCAAGAGATGATCCGCCTTCTGACGATGCATGGGGCCATTACGTCTCAGATCCTCTCCTGCATCGACCACCTCCAATGCGGATCATGCAAGAGGACACAACTTCCTCAACAACCTCGTCCAGCAGCCATACCGACCATGTCAGGCCAGTTTGGCGATCGACTTCAAATCGACCGCTACTGGGTAAGAGACCTCACTGGCGCCAATCACTGCTTCCTTGGCATTGTCGACATGGCCACGAACTACCAGCAGACGATTCGGCTCACTGGACAAGGCGCCAAAGATGTCTATCACGCCCTCTGCCAAGTTTGGTTCAAGCCTTTTGGACATCCCCTGGTCATTGAAGCTGACGACGACCGGAACTTCGAGGGCGAGTTCAAAGAACGCATCGAAGGCTTTGGCACACACCTTCTCATTGTGCCGGCTGAGGCACACTGGAGGATCGGAAGCATCGAGCGCAAGAATGCCATCCTGCGCTCAACAATGGAAAAGATGATTGATGAGTATGGAGTCACACATCCAGAGATGCTCGACGACATCGCCCTGGCCGCCACACAGGCGATCAACAGCTCAGTCACCTCCAAGGGACGCACACCCTACCAGGCTGTATTCGGCCGTTTACCAAGGTTTCCTGGTGACATCCTCGGTGATGAACGTGCACTCCTGGCCAACTACGACGCTGTCTATGCGGAGGAGATGAGAAGTCACGCTCTGCGCATCATCGCAGAGACTAGAGCATCACATGCAGTTCGAAGAGCCCTCCTACGAAAGACAGCACCATCTCGTGAAGAAGCACAGGCAATCCTACCTGGCTCTATGGCAGCATACTGGAGATGGCAAAAGAAGTCAAAGGGGCGCAAACGCGGAGGCTATGTCCTGGCGCGACTGATGAGCCATGACCCTGACAACAAGAGCGCCTGGCTTCACAATGGCAACAGTGTGGTTCAAGCCACCTATGAACAGATTCGGCCAGCATTTGGCATTGAGAACTGGTGCCCCTCATCACAGGACATTCAGATGCTTCGAGATGGCAGTACTAGACTGCAGAAGGGGCTATGGCAAGATGAACGTGGACCACCACCTCCTCGTCTTGACCAGCACCTGAAGTTGAATTTGAACGGGCTGAGCCAATACCTGACCTGGTGATGCCTCTGGCACTGAAACCGTCACCAGCAACACCGGCTCCAATTCCAAAGACTCCTGATCTACCACGACCTCAGCCAATGGTCTACTCTCCGACCTTCAAGCAACAGAATGCTCAGGTACACCAGCACTTTGAGGCACCACAAGCAGGACCTTCATTCGGTCTTCCTCCAGAAAACGTGCCAGTACCACCTTCTGAGGACGACATGATCGAGGGCGGCAATCTTGAACTACCTGAACCACCGGTTCCTGCTCTTCCACCCGATCCTGGACTGCCTCAACTACCTGCAGATGGCGAACAGGAGACTCCTGTTCTGATGGATGCTACTGCGCCACCTCATCGAGAACCCGAGACTGGTGAGCCACTGAACAAGCAGCCAAGGCATGAGGTGATGTTGATGACATCTCAAGACCGTGGCCGCCTTCAGCAGATCACACCCCAACCTGATGGATGGGATGGCTCACCGATCATCGAGAGTGACAACCCATGCATGGTCTACAGAACAGTGGCCGCCGAGATGCTCAATGAGCCGCTCTCTTCGGCGTCCTCCGATGATGAACAAAGAAAGCAGCCATCTGATCTGGCGCGAATGAGCCGCCAAGAACGCAAAGCCATGGATCGTGAGATTCCCTGGCGTGAAATCATGAAGAAGGACAAGGGCACCCTTGAGGCCTTCATTGTCGCCAACATCAAGGAGTTCCAATCTTGGCTCTCCTGGGAATCCATCAGGGCCCTGACCGAGGCCGAGTCAAGGGCTGTCTACGCCTCAGCGGTCCTCAAAAGAAGAATCATTCCTGCAAGGAATGCCTACAGGGACAAGAACCGATCGATCCCTCCGCTCAAGGCAAAATGCCGCACAGTGGTTCTGGGCTGTCTAGACCCAGACATGGAGATCTTGGACAGAACAAGTCCGACCCCAAGCCGGCATGCAGAAGCCATCCTCCTTCAACTGGCAAGCGCTGGGCTGAACGCCCGAGTCGAGAGGCAGAAGCATCGATGGAAACTCTGGGCTGGAGACGTCTCTACGGCTTTCCTCCAAGGAAGTCCTGAAGCACGACCCTTGCCTCTCTACATGAAGCCACCACGGGATGGAATCCAGCAAATGGCCAAAACTTTTCCGGCAGAGCTCTACGAGGTGGTCGGCAACCTGTACGGTTTCTGTTCCGCACCAAGGACCTGGACAACCCATGTGACCAAGGTCCTGATGAATGACGCCAAGCTGACCCGCCACAAGCTTGAGCACATGATGTTCTACAGCCGGGACGCCAACGGCTACCTGGAGGTTTGCTGCATCGTCCATGTTGACGACTTCCTCGTTGCCTTCAGGGATGACTATGACACGAGCCGCATCCTGGGCAAGTTCAACTGGGGAAGCCAAACCTACCTGACGGAAGAGACACCCATCACCTTCCGCGGCAAGGAGCTTCGCTTGGTGAAAGACGGCGACCTCTTCGCCATCAAGGTGACACAAGAAGCCTTCATCAATGAGATCACCCCCGGCAAGGTGGAGAAGAAGCGGCTTGGCGAGGGCATCAAATTGAGCCCAGATGAATGGAAAGAATTCCGCAGCTGCGCGGGATCACTCCAGTGGCTATCGGGGCAGTCTCGACCCGACATCAGCGCCTTGGTGTCCCTCAGCAACCATGGAAAGGACACCACAACAAAAGAACTCCAGCAGCTGTACGAATGCATCGACATGGTCAAGAACACAGCTGCTTTGGGCTTGCTCTACCACCCGGTCAGCTTCGACCGCGCCATGCACCTGGTCGGATACTCCGATTCCTCATGGGCCAATGCACCTGGCGGCAAAAGCCAGATGGGAGTGCTGATCCTGGCATGCTCGCCGGCCTGCTTGAGCGGCACCGCTCGAGCGTCCATCCTGGACTGGAAGAGTGCCCGCAGTCCGCGGGTGACAAGGTCAACACTGGCCTCCGAGGCCAATTCAATGGATGAGACGGCCGACAGAGCCACCTACATCAACAGCTACATCAGCGAGCTCCTCTATGAGGACTATGTGCTCGGCCAATGCCATTTGGCCCAACTCCAGGTGACCGACTGCCGGTCCCTCTACGATGCACTTCTGAGCCCGAATCCGGCCCTGAGTGAGAAGCGCACGATCATCACCGTGCGGTCGATCCAGGAGCATGTGGACGCAAAGAGCGTCCGGTGGACACCCACCAATGTCATGTGGGCTGACTGCCTCACAAAGGTCAGCACTGACCTGATTTTCAGCTTCCAGCAGTGGATGGAGCGGCCAGTGTGCACCATAGTCGATCCAAAAGAAAAACACACCAGTGTGAATTTTGTGGTTCTTCCGCTTTCGCACCATGTTGAATCTCCATGCACACCCGCCGCAGCTGGATCCACTTGAGCTTTACCTTTTTCTCGTTCTCGCTTCGCGAAAAGGCGCGACCGCGTCGCGTTCTCCGTTCGTTGCCACTAGATATACGCATAGGTTTGTCCTATATACAGTAACAGTAACAGTAACAGTTGGTGAAGAATTGTAACTATTTTAGAGAGGTCGGCCTGCAACTGAACCGTCATCCATGGTTACTGGTAATAGGATAGACCCAAGTGATAGAACTTTTTTAGTTCTCATCAAGGTTCAACTCATGGTTGGACACCTCTCATTGTTACACCTGCATGAGTTAGGGAACTCTTCCATCGTTTTTATTTTTGTTTCCACCGGACTTTGTGAAGGAAGACGGCCTTTATCTAAGCCCGGGACTTGGACAGGTGAATGGGATGTTCATGAGTCCAACGAAATAGGATCGCATGGTTGAGTGCAACAAAGGCGGGGCTTTGATTAACTTTGGGAAGTTTTCCTTTTGATCCATTTTGTAATGGCCCGCACTCATTACAGACTCCATGGAACCAAGGTACACTAATATATATATATATATACTGGGTAGTAGCAGGGTTCAAAGGCAGCCCTTTGAGTCTTTGAGACTTCTTGTTGATGTTCCCCCCCAGAGTCCCGCATTGACGAGAAAACCCGTGGAGGATTGTCAGAAACATCAGGGGTGCCACTGGGTTAGTTCAGTTCCGCCTACCTGGAGCCCGCTCTACCCACGGAATCCTACGACTGTTGAAGCTCCGCAGATTTTCCTGTTTTGGTCAATTGGCCGGATAAATCAAGAAGAGAAACTGCCACACTCTCCGGAGGCGCAGTGGTATGTCAGGGACGTGTGTCCACCCCGCAGTCCTGCTTGTGGTCGACCCGAGGCAGACCCAGGTCTCACGAAGACCAGGTGGCAATGGCCAAATTGGACACCTCCATTTCCAGTGCCTTGTCGACGGCACGGTGGACCGGAGTGAATCATAAATTGAAGCATGGACCATGGACCTGTTCGTTGACCTTGAGATGTCAATCTTGCTATCCTGTAGCTCTATGGGGTGCACGGTATGCATTTGGGAGCGCAGTTGGTAGCTGCTAGCTGGTGCTGCACTCAGGTGCTTGGTGCAACCTGTGGTCGCGAAGCTGGAGGATGAAGTGGACAGACACTCGCTTTCGCCACGGGGAGGGTGGGTGCTTTGCTCCTTGCTTTGCCCGGCTTGGTAGGTACTAGTGGGACATTACAAGAATAGAAAATAATAGATAATATCACTGTAGATAATAATGCAACAATATAGAATTTATTCGATTTTGCATTCAGGCTAATTGTAGGAACCTCGATTTTTGACTTTCAGGACCCACACCACAGCCCATCATGGGAGACCAGAGGTTTACTGTATTCCAACCCGCTGCCATGATTTAGCCACGCCATGCAAGAACTGAGGCGGCGAGAGTGTTTGGGATGCGACTCCCATCTCCTGCACAGTGTGCCGCACTCCGCATGACAATTTTGCGGACGGGCGGACTCGCGACAGGGGCAGACGAGCCTGGCTCCGAAGCATAGATACAAGTGGGAAGTGGCACTTGGCACTTGGCCCATGAGGGGATGAATGTGTGTTTTGTTCTTTTTGGTGGTGCCTTTGTAGTTATGTAGACTTGGCCTTTGGGCCTTGAGCTGCTTTCGGTAAAATATGCGTAAGACAGGAGTCCCAAGGCCCAAGGCTCTCCAAGCTCAATTGGGCATGCACAAACTTCTCAGCAGTTCGCTTGGACAAGCTGATAAGCTTGTAAAGTAGCACCATTCATCCTTCTAGTCTAGGCAGGAGTCTCATTTATGTGGAACCATCCGCTCTTTCATTTCATTTGCACCAAACTGTTCTGTTTGAGGCGTATTGAGCCCCAAGGTGCTACAGCATAATTATCAACATCATGTTTAACTGTTTGCCGTGTGTGCATCCAGGCACCGCATATGTCAGATAGTCCTGAGATTTGGGCGAATCTCCAGGAGCATCTGCAGTCACAGCAGCACTACGAATCGTTGCAAGTGCCTGGGCGATTAAGCTTACTGGGACTTTTCTGTGGCAATTGCAGCAGTCTAAGGGGACCTGGCATTTCAGCTAGTACATGTGCTGGCCACACTTACTTGAAATTGTCTTGAAAGTGTCAAAGTTGGATTCTGGAATCTTATGAGATGTTTCTATGCTGTAGAACACCGTATTGAAATCGATTGTTTGGCTGGGGGTGCCCCCATGTTTTGCATTTTCTTATGGGCAGCAGCCCTGAAGCACCTGGAAGTCAAGCAGCAAACCTCCGTGGGCGAGAAATTGTCAGACTCAAGTCAACAAGGTTCTGCCTGAGCTTAGCAGCATTAGCCCAGTGAGAACTTGGTGATTTATATAGATTTTTTTACCCCTAGGTCCTACTGTGCCTCTTTTGAACATGGGGGCTTGGTCTCGCTGCTGGACGTCACGTCCGAAGCACAGTTAGCCCAGGGCCGGTAGGATAGGGAACACGGACCCTATTTATGCGCTTGTTATTCAAGATTGTCCCATTCCTGGTTTATCCTATTCCTATCTACTGAGCCGTGAGTGATGGTCAAGGAACTCCTTCTTGCAGCTAAGGCCAAGATTGGTGAGATGACTGGCAGGACCTTTCAGCGAAGAGATTGGTGACAGTTGTGATCTGGGTCAAGCCCGCAGGCACTGGAGGCCATAATTTTAGAGATGGTTCTTCTTTGGTTCAGCTGGGGAACTATCCCCAAACTGCCGCAACCATGTGAGCAATCGTCCCAAAAACAGTATGTAGAGCCGTCCGTCTTCAAGCAAAAATTACTTGAACCAACACAGGGAAGGCATGGCTCTCCAAAAAAGTGATGCCGTACCAGAACATGAAGGATGAACACTGTCCAAGTGTATTTGTTTGACATGTGTTTGTTCCATTTTGTAGCTTCTTGATCTCAAAGGGAATTTCATATGTTCTCATGAAATGGATGTTTTTACATGCATGTAAGAAGTCAAGAGCAGTCATCTCCGGTGGGGCCAAAGCTCGGGGATTTGAAACCACACCCCCCACCGATGCCTAGCTGGTGAATGATTTTTGCTGCTTGCAAGGCTCTTCCAATGTCAGCTGAGCTTTGCGGTTGCCTTCGGCTCGAGTGAAGTTTGCTTTTAGTGTTTGTGCTTATGAATGCACTTGTTTTGTTGAAACCTGCCTTTACTTACCACAACTGCCAAAAAAAAGCACAGCCTCCCTTCACTTCCATGTGAAAGTCCAAAGTTGTCCACATCTGACGGAAGCGATGGGCCCCCCCAAATCTATGTGATGGCATGAGATTGAACAAGGGGAGTTGTGACAGCACATAGATGGGTTCCGTCCGAGACCGTGGACCGGGTGCAGATCACCGTGGCGCTCGGCAGGAATCCCCGTCAGCTCCGCGCGGATCAGTGCTGGTTGCAGTCCGCGGGACAGATCGCCTGGGACCTCAGAGGTCCGGGAGCTTCGGGCATCGAAAGGCCACCCGTGGCTGAGACAAGTAGCGTTCGGACGCTAGGTGGAGGCCATCGCAAGTAGGTTGGAGGCAATCGCTACTAGGAACAAGAAGCTACTAGTAACTAGTACGTAACAAAGGGAAGTTGCCTTGGATCACTCTTTCTGTGATTCTTCTTGTTTCATTTGCGCGGCCAGTGAACGCATGGCTGAAGATCCCACAGTTGGGCCAGCATGGTTTGAAAGGCAATTCATCACCATGGCACTTTGTCCCCCTACCCAGGTGCACTCGCAAACCAGGCCCAGGCCAACCTTCTCTGTGGGCTCCGAAGGCCTCTTGAGATTGAGACATGTCAACTCTGGTTTTGGGGGCTTGGCCTTGGAAAAACAGCAGGGAGAGAGACCAGAGTTTGTTGACCAAACTTCGATTGCGGTTTTGGTGGACACTTCGCTTTCGGCCCGCGACCCGCTTCTTTGACGCGTCCAGTCACTGAAACCGAGACCTTCAATCACCTCACCGGTGAGATGACGATCACGGGCGAGTGCTGAGGAGATGGTTTTGGGTCAAGGCAGTGGGTTTGGGAGTCACGGTGGGCCACAACTCAAGCAACCCTACGCCCTACGCTGTAAAACTTGGAACATCTTGGAAGACTTCAATCAGTTTGAACACCATTCATTGCTAGATACCCTGTTCCATATCATTTGCTGGAGCAAGATGAGCAAGGTGTGAAGGGACTAGCACGTGACCCTGTCAAAGTTATTAGCGCGTGCTGCTTTCTTCTTCCAATTTCTTTTGAGTGAATTCTGGAGCCAGACCCAAATCAGGTAACGACCAGCAAGTCCACCTGTCTCGTCACCGACTGTCTACCAAAACCCCTTGAATGGGACCCATGCCCCAATGGCCCTCCTAGTGTGACACAACGCATATAGGCACAGGATGGCACAGGGATTTTAAAGCCATTGTTGCACAGCGGATAGACTGAGAACAGTGCGCAGTCTTAGGGCACTGGTGTCTCTCAATGGAGAGGCGGAGCTTGGTGAGATTCGGAAGGCTTAAACGAGACCATAGAGAACGTCAAAGCCAAAGTGATGTTCCGGTGCTTTCTGCCTCTATTGTGTACCGCACCTGCGATCGGGCCAAGATGATGGTCACTGTCTATCAGGACCTGGCTTCGCCTTGCGGGTTCAAGCAGATGCTTTCACAGAAACACGTAGAACATGGCCTTGCCACCGTTGCAAGGCCACAAGTTAGGTTAGCTAGCTAGTTTACAGCTTACCCTCCGTGTGACGTAGAGTATGGAATGGGAATGCAGCGGCATATCTAAAGTAAGTATGACACTCAAAAACCAGCGGAGGGTAGCTGTGTAGACACTCCATGACCAGCACCACCATCCAGCCCTAGCAGTGCGCTCGCTGTTCCAGCCCAAGCAGTGCGCTCGCTGCTTTTGAACAATTCTGATATGAACACGAAGGTTTGTTGGTGTGATTGAACTGCTTACATCGTTTCTTGTACACAGTGCAGTTATGCTTTCTTGATTTGCGGAATCTGAATTGATCCACGGCGATTCTTCCCAAACTGCTCTTTGAATGGGATTTGGATTGGTGTGCTAAGTGTGCTCATGGAATTTTAAAGCAGGCGAGTGCGGAGAGGAATCAAACAACCTGCGCTTGGCCAGCTTGGCTTGGGAGCCATGCACCCATCATCCCTTGGCCTCAATTCAACATCAACACGTCCCCAGGTCCTTTGTTTGAAGGAGTTTGTTTGCTGGCCCTGGCATGTGTGCGAGAGGGTGACAGCGGGCGACGTGGTCATTCTTGCACTAAGTGCATTTGTCAATCTCCATGGCCCAAGCGAGTCGCCTAGACTCACTTCATTCAACTCCGCAGAACGCAGGATTTGTTTTCTCCAGGAGCTATGTGTTCAGGTTCTACATTCATAGCGCGAGAGAGAGAACAGAGAGAGAGAGGGAATGCTAATAAAATATGCAACCAATGTAATATGATAGAATCATAGAATTAATATCACAATTCACAAATAGAAATATCATAGTACACTGAGCAACTTGCTAACCTCCGTAGCAACATCGTTGCCCAAAGCCGGTGGCCACATGGCGCCCATACCTGTGCATAACCATCATGGCAGACGGTGTTACCGACAGTGTTGCAGTCTCCGAGGCTGGCAGAGTTGTAGGATTCAGTGGCTCAGAGTGGCTGGCAGATCGTTGATCTGATGAATGTGACTTTCCACGTGCAAGCAGAAGTATAGAGGTACTCCCTGAATACACATTAACACGCGCACAGGAACCCAAGAGTATCCAAAAGTGAGTGTTTGCAATTTAATTGGCAGTCCGGGAAGCTTTACCGTTGTCCTGCTGTGCTCAACTTCAGGTTTGCTGTTACCAAGCAGATCTTCAATTACTTGACCATCAATCAACAACCCGCTAGGTTAGTTGAAGTGATTTATCTATGAGGACTTCCAGACCATTTTTCCAATTTTCAGGAGATGCTGTATGTTCAAAACGAGCCAATGCCAGAACCTACGCAATCATAGTGACCCCAAGGAAAGACGAGTTAAACTTTGAGTAGATTAAGCGGATTAAGGATGTTGGAGGAATGGCATCAACCCAAGATCCTCCTAACCCATTCCATTCGAAGAGGAGCCGCCAAGATCTTTTCTATTTTTTGATATTTTTTGATATTTGCTGCATCACAACGCAACCCAAGGAACTTGGTCGTTTACCATTTCTTCAGAATGGCACCCACTCTGCGCTGTTAAACCAGCTTGGATGAGGACTGAAAAATAGGCCAACTCATGAAAAAGCGACCTATCGCAGCAGCTCCAGTTGCGCCACCGCTCCACGCCGCATTGGCTCAGCGGTAGTTCACGGGCGCGAATTGAAAACTCAGCGCCCATGGAGTAGTCGAAGGCTCAGTGACAGGCATTAGAGGAGAGCTTAGGGTCATTATTCTGTGACCTGGGACCTCAAAGGACCTCAGTCCTATCCAAAAAGGAATGCACAGTTTTTCCACGGACTCAGAACTCAGAACCTATATATACAGTCCACACATCAAAGGGGGCTCTTCAGAATTGTTAGCAAATGCAGCAGTTTAGAAACAATTATATACCTCAACGTGCTCAGGGGACCTTCTGGCATGGCATGTGCTTGAGCATTTGGAGTCAAGGAACAATTCTCGTGGTTTGGCCAGTCCGTTCTTGATCTAAAACCTGAAAATGAAAAGTCAGGGGTGCACAGAATAGGGTTTTTTGGCATTAGACCTGTCATGCTATACCACATGCCTTAAACATCACCTACCAAGCCGACGACTGGACATGTTTTGCCCAGGTTTCGGAGGTAGAAGAGGCCTGACATCGGGAGTTGCAAAGCACCGCGGGAGGTCAGGCGTGAGAAGGCTCTATGGGTCGCAGAAAGAGCCCGAGGCTTTGGAGCCAAAAGGACCAGCAGGTCCTAAGCTACTAGTAACAAAAAGCTACTAGGGGCTCCTGGCCTTACTACTAGGAGCAAGGACGCTACTAGTAGCTCCTGGCCTTACTAGTAACAAAAAGCTACTAGCAACAAAATGGCTAAGGAGTCGAAAGAACCATGGCCATCAGTGACCCTTCCGTCTGCGCACCTGCTGGCTGCCATTCTCGGCACCCCCAGGCCGTCCACGGGATGGCAACGAATTTGAGCCGATCAGGCGTTCGGGTCCCCTTGGCGTGTGCGGATCAACTGTGGTGATGCAAGGTTCGGAGACTATGGGTTCTTTACTAGAGCAAATTTTGCTTGTATCACTCTGGGAAGATGAGGAGAGATGAGAAACACAGATTACACAGATTCTTCGTGATCCTTTCAAACATGAGAAACAAGACCCTGGCCGGGATATCCACCAACTTCGGGTCCAACGACCTTCGGCGGCTTCGGCAGCGACCCTTTGGAGGTCTGCCGGACGTCAGCCGATCGGTTTGGTCGCTTTGGTCGACGCGCCGGTCGTGCCGGTGGGGTTTGTTCAGAAACGTTGGAACAAGGGGAATAGCGACGTTCACGAAACACTCGCTGGTTGGGATTCGCTGGGGGGTTGGCGAGGTGAAGTGAATCATTCTCTTCATTGATATCGAACAACTCCTACTTTTAGTGATGATGAGTTGTGC
This sequence comes from Durusdinium trenchii, assembly GCA_963970005.1. Classification (NCBI taxonomy): domain Eukaryota; class Dinophyceae; order Suessiales; family Symbiodiniaceae; genus Durusdinium; species Durusdinium trenchii. Next base: position 107,797 of record CAXAMN010013069.1, read on the forward strand.
AAAAGTCTTTTTGATGGAGACACTCGGACTGGCATGGCTCAGCACATATGTTGCTTGCAGCTACAGTGGAAAAGCTGGGTGAATCGCTTTGGTAGCTGCAAGCTTTGCGAACCCCACCCACCCACCCCTTGTTTGCTGGCCGAAGATGGCAGAATTTGGGCAATAAGTGCCAGCCCTGCCTGCCTGGGTGGCTGGCTGCAATGCAACCATTGCAAAAGAGGAGTGCTGGGTTTTGGGAGAGCTTTCTCAAAAGCCTCACCTCCTTCTACTTGTAGCTGCTGGCTTTCAGGCAGCCTGGGCAATGCTGGCGTGGCCAGCGTTGCCTTCTTGGTCGCGGTGGCCGCCATTTTTGCCTCGGTCACGCAGCCGCAGGATTTTGGGATGGGCATGTTTGGATGGTCCAGTGTACTCCACAGAGGTGCTACAGGGGTATAGGGTCAACTCAATGTGTGAATTGGTTTAGGAAGGTGGGCTGAAAGACCGGTTGAAAATGATGGCTGAAGCGCCCGGGTCCCTTCAACTATGGAATCATAGAGCTATACTAGACTGGTTAGAATAGACTGGTTTTCTGGACTCTTGTTACGCCCAACCGCATGCTCTTTGAGACGCATTTCCTCCGTAAGGCCTTGAGGCCTGTGAGCATTGGCTCAAGCCATGGTGCGACACAAAACGGCCAACAGTGCAAGACATGGCTTGAAGGCTCAAGACTCTGAAGCCAATGGAAGATTGTTCCTTCAGACATCCAACGACCTTTAACTTATAGACTAAAAACAAGCTCCCTCACATCTCACATCATCAGATGACAAGTCCCTGATTCGCTTCCTTCTGCCTTTGCCTCATGACCGATGGGCTGCATTGTCGCGGAGGGGCCTTAGTACTTCTGGCCACATCCTTTGCCGGTCACTTCAAGCCGTGGACTTCCATTGTCCCCACACCAACCTTCAGCGCCAGCGGTAGCGAACGCCACCCGCGTCCTTCAGCGCCGCCAGGGGTCCGGCGGTCCGGGCGGCGATTTCCCAAGAGGCGGCCCAGGGGCGGGGTGGATGTGGTGGCAGAGGCAAGAAGGCAGGCGCCTCCAGCACCAGGATTCCTTAAAGGACTTGTTCGTCCAGATGTGGTGGTTGAGGAGGAGCTTGAGGCTGATGATGTGATGGTGCTGGACAGGCCAGGTAGCACCTTCTTTCTGGGTTTTAAGTCTTAATATGATGATATGTGTTCAGATGTGTTCATGGTTTTACGTGTTGCTTTAAGTGAGATGCTTTAACATGTTTTAACGATCAGTGTGTCTCCCAGTCGTCTCGTCAGGCAGTCAGACTATCAAGACGTGGTTCGCTGGGTCATGGCAGGGGGTCGGGCCTTGGTGGTGGACCACTGGCGTGACCTGGAGCAATGTCGAGCTGCTCTTCTGAAGCCCTTCCGGAAGACACCAGCTGATGCCCAGGAGGCCGAACAGCAGCGAAGGGAGAAGAAGCAGCTCTCCGATCGCCTCTTAGGTCCTGTCGCCTCCGGGCAAATCGCATTGCAAGGTGCACCTCCAGCGGAGTTCTTGCGATCTTTGCGCCTTTGGCATGCCTTGTGCTGACTGGGCCATACTGATATATATATATATACATACTGAGTACTAGTGATGATATTGCCAGTAGTTAGTAGTTGAGGTCGACAGGTGCCCATGCATATCAGAGGGAACTTCATTGATCATAGATGTCATATATGATAGAATGGAAGAAGTCATTAATGGAGTCTGTCAGTTTCTTCCTAGTGTGTCCAGTTCAGATCCAAGATTTCCAAACAGCAAGCACCATACATTTCCATCATCATGAGATTTGATGCCAAGCGTCGAAACCATCGAGACTCTGTTTATTTCAGGTATGGAGACCTTTTCGAAGATGGCTCCAGCTTTGCTTTGCCCTCTGGCGTTTTGTTGGGCTTGGTGAACGCATGGCAATACTTTCAGGGGGGCCTTCGTTTCCCATTCTTCAAACCGCCAGTCTTGTCTGGCCCGGTGCGTCCCTTCTATGGTGTTTATGCCTCCCCATACCCTGTGACCCACTTGGAGTTGCTCATCGAGTGGCTTCAGAACCGCAGCGGGCACCGGCTGCAGACTGCCCTGGACTTGGGCACCGGCTGTGGCGTGGTGACCTTGATCTTGCGGAAGATCGCCGGCGTCCCAAGCATTGTGGCCACGGACGTGAACCCCAATGCCGTCTACGGCGCGCGCGAGGAGTTCCGGCGCCAAGGCGTGAACCACGTGGAGGTGCTGCGCTCTGACCTCTTTGGCGAACTGCAGGGACGGCGCTTTGACTTAGTGGTCTTCAACCCGCCCTGGTTGCCTCTTCCGAAGGCCGATTCAGAGGAACCCAAGAGGACGGTACTGGATGGGGGCAACTTCTATCCGGAGGAGTTGTTCCCACTGCTGTTCGATGGTTTACCCAGCATGTTGAATCCTGGCGGCGTGGCCCTACTTTTGTTCTCCAACCATGCCGTCAGCAGAGGATATGTAGATGAACATCCATTCCACTCCGCCTTCTCACGGAGCCGGTCCAAAAACGCCCTGCACATCCGGGAGGTTTTCACTCGAGAGTTCGACCTGGAAGGGAGACGTCGACGGACCGGACGCCCTTCAAGCGAGATCGAGCCGTGTGCAGAGCTGTGGGAGTTTCGAAGAGCGGAAAAAGGCCACTTTCTGTGTGCACTTTCTGGGTGATGCTCTTCACGACACCCGCGGCTAAAGGATTACAAACACAGGTTCTTAGGGAATTGCACCTGATGGAGTGCACTGCGTCTACTATATCATATAAAAAATTAGTGTCTTTATGTTTTTTTTCATTGTTTTTCCTTCACTCGAGCAGGAACAACTTTGCAGTATCCGGATTCATCAGTTCAGAAATGATCGGAAATGTATGTGTTTTTGTACAAAGGCATGTAGGATATACTGTTAAAAAACAACCCTTTCATCAAATTTACTGGTATTTACATTGTTTTATGCATATTTTTTGATATAAAAAGTCTAATTACTTTACTTCGAGTGATCCCCACCATGACATTCATAAATTTTATTGTATATCTTCTTGCATTCTATCTGGCAAACTATCTAGCATACTATCTGCCATTCAATCTGCCATTCTATCTGGCAATCTATCTGACATAGTATCTGGCATACTGTCTGGCATACTATCTGGCATTTTGTCTGGCATACTATTTGTCATTCTATCTGGCATATCTTCTGGCATTCTATCTGGCATTCTATCTGGCATATTTTCTGGCATTCTATCTGGCATATCTTCTTGCAGCATATCTGGCAATCTACCTGGCATTCTATCTGGCACTTTATCTGGCAAACTATCTGGTTGAGGTCCAGCGGTGCACACTGCGATCGGATCCTTGCGGTTGAGGTCCAGGGGTGAACACTGCGATCGGATTCTTTCGGCTGAGGTCCAGGGATGCACACAACGATCGGATCCTTGCGGTTGAGGTCCAGGTATGCACACTGCGACAGGGTCCTTGCGGTTGAAATCCAAAGATCCACACTGCGCTCGGATCCTTGCGGTTGAGGTCCAGGGGCGCACACTGCGATCGGATCCTTGCGGTTGAGGTCCAGGGGTGCACACTGCGATCGGATCCTTGCGGTTGAGGTCCAGGGGAGCACACTGCGATCGGATCCTTGCGGTTGAGGTCCAGGGATGCACACTGCGATCCGGAGCTTGCCAGACAAGATCGGCGAAGCAGATTGGCGAAGAAGATTGGCGATGAAGGTTAGCGATGAAGATTTGCGATGAAGATTGGCGAGGAGGTTGGCGAGGAAGGAAGCAAGGAGGAAGGAAAGAAGGAAGGAAGGAAGGAAGGAAGAGGAAGAACAATTGTGATAAAATCTAACAACCCTCACCTGGCAGGTGGGGAATAAACACAATGCACTTTACAATTCAAAAAAGACGAACAAAATAAGCAAAATAAAAATATGTCCCCAATGACACTATTTCTGCATTTGGTTACACAGGCGCACTCCACGTCAAGAAGTGCTCAAGCCTTTGGAACGCAGGGGCGCACATTCGTTCCGTTCTCATGTTCATTTGTTTTGGGATGTTTTGGGTGCTTAGTGCTTGGATTTCGGCGTTTCCTGAAGCAGGTGATCGCGAATGGCATCAGAGGAATTTGTAAGATCCAGTGGTTAGTAAATAATGCAATTGCGCTTTCTACAGACAGTTCCAGCACAGCAAGACAGCTTCGAGAAAAACACGCTGTTGGCAAGGAAATGGAGCGCAGAATGGTGCCCAGCCAGTCCTATCACATAGACAATGCCATTTTCCATTGCTATTATAGTCCAGGAGTGTCCCTTCAAGAAGCGGAGGCTGCCCACACAAGTAGTTTCTTCTTCGGACGCTCGAGAAGCGGCAATACATGTTGCCCCGTGAGCCCAACATTTCACTAGTTGTATGAAATACGAAAAGTCGCTTAATGGAAACAGAGTCCCGGATCCAACCGATGAGCACCACTGAACACCCCTCATGCATACATTTCCTTCGCCTACAACGATGAGGTTGCCCAAGAATCTGCGACGCGGGGTTTGCATAGAACACAACTTGATATGGCCTGCAACTGCAACTTCATATTTTCCAGGGCTTGCGGCAGTTTTAAGACGTTTTGAGGCAGGCCGATGATAATGACACACGCACACCAACATACACGCACACACTTAGATCATGGCTCGCAAGAGCTATATTTGTTATGACTTCCCAGTGAGATTAGCCCTTTAGACGAATATAGCGCTTGATTGAAGGAACGGCAGGAGTGGCTGGGTCGATCGAACAGAATGTTTCAACATCATTAGCCCTTCAGAGTGAGCTCAACAATTCCTGCAGGTACGTGACTTTGGCGTCCCAAAGTCATATCACAACACGATGGAAAGGTCTTCGTTGGGCAATGCCTTCCAAAGTGTTCATTGCCCCCTTGCTCTGTACATGGAAAGATGTAACATTAGACAACATAAGAGTGAATTAGCTGCAAGTGTTCCTTAGTGTAGTCGAAATCCTTAGAGACAGGAGTTGACACACACACACACACAGATGTGGTAGAGACCATAGGATAGACGCGTATTTCAGCAGTTTCCGCCGAACAGGTCAGGATTGGATGGTTCAAGTAGCCACCTGTTTCCTACCTTGGTGGGATTAGCCAAGCCCAACGCTCGATGGTCGGTTGAGGCCTTAGCAGCAACTGGTGCGGCGGCCGCAGCTGGCGCGGGCATTGCTGTGCTGGCTGCAACCGGGGCCGCGTTGACCGGTGTGAGGCGGGAAGAAAGTCGAAGCAGGTTGAGACCATTGCCAACCAGTTTCCCCAGTTTTCATCCATCACGCTTTGCAATCTTTTTGCCAAAGCCGGACTTTGTAAGATATGTGTAAAACGAGTTGGGACGGACATGGAGCTTCACACAACCCAACGCCTAGCGGGAGCTGCGTTTGGCTTTGCACATGTGAGCCATGCTGCCCTCCATGGGCCGCATACCCAGTAGAGTCCTTGCCCCTAGTAGCAATGCCCTTTGTACCTAAGAGTGCCACCACCAGTGCTTGAGAACTCCGTTTTGACCACAGGAGCGGCGATGAGCCTTGCTGGGCGAGCCACTGTGGGCGTCAGGCCGGGGTGTGAGGTAGGAAACGAGCTGTGCACCTTGGGCATTCCGTCCATCCCGCCAGGATCGCTTAAGCTCAGAGCTGGTATTGCCTGCAGGCGTGGCGAATGACACTTTGGGAGCTTTCAGGGTGCTGCTTGCATGTCAATGTGGTAACCGACTGCGGAAGGAAGTGAGCATACTTGCCGAAGGGCCTCGTAACTTTAAATGGATAGCTCATGTTGCCTAGAATATCCTAGAATATGTATGAAGATCCAGGCCCTTTGTTTTAAAGTTGCTCAATTGTAGCTTGGATGGACAAGAGGTAGTAGAATGCACTTGCCCTTTAGCCGGCCGGTGGCTGTTGGCGTTCCATGGTGTATTTGGGTCCGTTCCCAACCAGCGGCAGTTGGCCAGAATTTGCCATTTGCGTTGGGCATGAGACAATATCAGACATTATCAGACATTTACCATCGAGACGAGATTTGTGGCGGTGGGATATGCCAAATTCATGTTTATATAGACGTTTGTCCGTATGTGAGTCTGTATGTGCGGACTTCAGTTCAGTTATGACATGTTCCAATTGAACAACACAGTCGCCATGTTTTTGTGCAGGAATGCCCTCAATTGTCAATCAAACAAGCATAGAGTAAGATAGTATTGGAACATGTTCAAACACACACTTCCAGGGGAGACAAGTCTTTGTAGAGACATGTAGAGACCATGATCCGCCAATCCATGCTTTCCACTTCCTGCCAAATTCACTTCTCAGAGGCCCCGGAGCAGTGGTCATTGCAATGCTTTGTGGTGTTGTATTTTTGGTGCATCCACCGGTGTACGTCGTGTGCGTATCTACTAAGCCTCCATGTCGCTAAGAGACCCATGTCGCTTTTCGTCACCGGTTTCCGTCGCCAGCTCCGCACGTCGAGCTGGACGTGTCCGAGTCACTGCCCTGCGGGACGCGCTCGGAGAAGGCCGGAGGGAAGCGGGTTGGCCTTGGCTTGTCAGAGTGGACGTTTCACAGGTAGAGAAGGTTTCAGATACGTAGAGGGTTTGGGTTCGTTAAGTCATGCTTTGCATGTGGTGCCTGTTCAAAGATACCAACACTTACTTCATACATTCATTGTTATACCGCCTAGTAGTACTATGGCATTATATATAGCCGCATTGTATCCAAGACTGTGGTTTGAGGTTTGAGTTTTCTTTGAACACGAAACGGGGCGTCCGAAGAAGCAACACCCATGTTTCTTCCCAACTTTGAATGAACACACCCGGCATCCCAAGGGCCCTAGAAACTAAATTTGACAAAACTCATGTGTTTGACAATATCGTTTAGCTTATTATGCTTTGTTGGTTTCTTGAGCCACACGTTGTAGGCTCCTGGGCCGGGAGTCAGGAGTCCATGTCAACCATCGTCCACCCCTTCCCGCAAGTACCTTTGTACAAGGGGATGATCATGCCAAGCGGCATGGCCTCATTTGTGTGCAAATGGCTTCCCTGCGAGGTGCGGAGGGTGCGTTTCAATCTCACCCAGATGCTTGGAAGGATGAGTTGTTGGAGATTCGAGACAAAATTGTTGTGGACATTGCCCATCTGGTCTGTAGGCACCATATAAGTCTCCGGGCAACCTGGTCCCAAGTGGTTACCTACATATGCCAAAGGGCTGGGACACATGGATGAAGATGGTGGGTCCTGTCACTTTACTCTTTACTCATCCAAGAGTTACAACATCAACTTTAACTCTGGAATCATTTTCATTGCCAATTAGGCCAGGCCTTTTGACTTCGGCCGCATGTTCTGTGAGGGCAACTATGTTGTGGAGATCCTGAACTTGTCTTTGCAAGGGTCAGCAGAGACAGTTGACGCTGACCCTGCTGCTGCCGACCCCCCTGGGTTTGTCTTAGCGCAGTGATGTCAACATGAAAATGCTTGAAGTTTTACTACTAGGAACAAGAAGCTAGTAGTAACAAGTGCCACGCTACTAGGAACAAGTGCCTTACTACTAGGAACAAGTGCCACGCTTCTAGTAACAAGTGCATCGCTTCTAGTAACAAGTGCCTTACTAGTAGTAACAAGAAGCTACTAGGGGCTCCTGGCCTGAAGTCTTAACTTCATGGGGTTGTCTCGGCTCGTCTCTTCTTCTGGAATGTCTCGTTGAGAAAGCTTACTGCAAGTTGCATGGAGCAACATTGGGACCACAGCATACCACAGCTATTTGGATATCAATTTCCTCGGAGTCTGTCTTTCCTTTTGTAGAGGGGTAGTCGCCACCACGTTGCGTTGCTATCGTTTCGCATTGCGCGCCACCGGCGCCGCCGTTAAATGTTGCAACGCTGCAGCCGAGGAACACGGTGCATGAGATCACCCCCTACTCCGAGATCTACGGTATGCATCCGTGCCTTGAGCAGGTGATTGGCGTGCGGTGGGACAATAGAGGTGGATCTGGCACACAGGGATCCAACGCTCCAACATCGGGAGTTTCTGTTGACTGCACCAAGAGGGGCGAATGCAAATGCATAGACACTCTTTCTTTCTTTCTTTCTTTCGTTTTTTCTTTCTTTAACTTTCTTTCTTTCTTTAACTTTCTTTATTTCTTTAACTTTCTTTCTTTCTTTCTTTCTCTCTCTCTCTCTCTCTCTGTCTCTCTCTCTCTCTCTCTCTCTGTGTGTTTGTCTTCCACACGCGACCTGCTGCAAGATCAGCAAACTCCCCCAAACGGGTGACTCATCAACAGTGAGTTCGACGCTGGATCATCAGCCACCACGTTTGGTGCGCATTGGCATTGACCAATCAAAGCTTTCAGCTGTCCTTGATTGTCCTTGGCCCCCGTTTTCCAACAGAGTGCAGATAGCAATCGAGCATGGAGGACCCTTGGCCCTTGTGCATGTTCGTCGATCGGAAACTGTTCCGTAATCGCATGCTCAGATGTTTCATGATTTTTCTATGATTTTCCCTATATATATATTATATTTTTTTCTAACTAGATGACTAGATCTAAGTAACTATATATAGTATTGTATAACTAGCATTCACATCGTTTCGTTACCTACTTTCGTCAAAAGCACTCAGCAAACAGCGAACCCAGGCGGCTCTTGGGAATTCAAGAAGGGGCTTCATGCCTGGAACCGATTGATGAGATGGATGAGGACCGGTACCATTGAATGGCTGATCCAGCGATGTCATGCCATGTCCGGTGTGTCCGACAGAGTCTCGTCGTTTTGCTTGGGCCGTGGGTATTGAAGGTCCTGGCCACCATGGTAATGAGGAAGAAGACGGGACTTATGGGCCGTGGTCGCTGTATGTTGCAATGGTATGCAATGGCCAGAGAGTTCCAGCTTGAACACTTGCCGCCAGGATGAGGAGAATGAGGATAATGATAATGAGGATAGCACCTTGACTTGCAATGGCGCCGAATTCTACCGTCGATGGTGTGCTCCGTTGGAATGATGTGGAAATTCGGCACGTTTTTGGTTTATTTTGCAGATCTCGTTTGAAATGCTTGGGCCTGTCGAGCTTAGTGTCTCGGAATGACATGTCACATGTCGATTCAGTTGTGCAAGATCATGTCATGTGCATGAGGGATTCAGGAGGGTCCTCTTTGACAAACTTCTGCTCTTTGCTGAGGCTTCGATGCTCTCGCCTTGCACCTCCCAGGGGTGCTGGCGAAGGAGAGGTCCTCAGCAGTTGGCAGAGATGAAGGTCAAGCGACAACTGCAATCCCTCCCTTTCTGAGTTTCTACTGTAAAAGGTTGCGCCATACCCACATCCACCCAAACCTACTCCACAGAGAGGTTGTGTCTTGCTTTGTCCGTTTGAGGCGTCCAAGAATGCGTGGCCTTTGCTGCTGTTGAGTGTCTTTTGGCTTTGGGCCTTGGGCTCCAAGACCTTGCTCGACTCTCGGCGTTGCCCATCAGCGCATGAGCCGGCTGTGTTGCCATATGTTGCCATAGGCCTCCGGACTGAAGACCAACAAAATGCATGAATGTGGGTGGCGTTTCAAGGCATACCTACTTGCCTTTCTTCATGTTTCTTCCCCTCTCCTTGAACTGTGGAAGTTGTTGCCGAAGTTCATCGACATGCAATCGCAGAACTTCACTTAAATCCTCAAAACCACTTCCAGCCCAGGGTCACGACTTCAAGTTCAAGTAGGATTTCAATGGGATAAACCGGATGGCCGGATGAAGCTTTCTCGGAGCTTCTCACATCCACTTCGTTGTCACAGCCGTGGGCTCCCAGTTCTTGGGCCAACCCCGCGTCCCGTCCGCCATGTTCGTGCCACCGCCGCCGAAAGTGGTCCCACCAATGCCGGTGGTGGCACCTTACGTCTCGGACGCGGACGTGCGGAAGCGGCTTTGGGAGCTTCAGATGCGGCAGCATCTCAAGGCTTTGGAAGGCCCTTGAAGCTTGGAGCGGGCTGTTTGTGGCTGTTGGTCTTGGTGGCTGTTTGAAAAGTTTGTGCCAGACTCTGAGCTCCGAAGCTCCCAATTCTAGAGTGTGCGACATTTGGAACCATGGGTGCCAACTGAAATCCCTATTGTATCCTATTGTATCTTATCCCTATTCACACCACTAAATAGGTTTTTGGCTTATTAGGAATTTGCTCACTTTAGATTTCTGACCAGGGGGCGTTGGCATGTTTGTAGCGCCCTGAAGTTGGAGGTGTGGAAGTGGAAGGTCAATTTTCCCGCTTGCCAATTGAAACCGTCGACCTGTGCAGACCCACAACACAACTCTCAACCCACAACCCAGCTGAAAACCTATCCATCCCCAGGCGTGTCCTCATTTAAAACATGTTTTGACGCTCTCGACACGGTGACCTACTTCGATGCCTCACGTGCCCTCCCACCTCGCACGCCAGGCGTCACCAGCTGCATGGATCAATCCGACCCGGTGGCGGCCAATGTGGCGGTGCGCAAGGCCCGCGAACGGGCCCGGGACTTCGCACGCGATGAGATGAGGACGGGCGCGGCCTGGCGCGGTGGTGGGGTGGAGGGCCGAGGTATCAGTGGTTGAGGCATGTTGATATTAAGGGTTTCTAGAATCTAGAAACTTCTAGGCGTCCTGTTAAGCATCATCTATTGATTGGAATCCTGTGAGTAGGAGTTCCCCAGCAATCTTTCTTCTCTGTGCCTGAGGGCTTGAGTATGGCTCCAGTAACTAGCCAGCCAAGGTGAAGAGCAGCCATCCACGTAAGTGAGAAGTAAGGAAGGATGGTTTACCATGTTTAATGTTTTGCAGTTGTAGTCTTGGCATTGAAGGTCGCAGTCACAGGCAAAAGGTATGCACCTTGGAGCTTTGTAGGTTTCTGAACGGAGGCGCGCCAAAACAGCAACCCGGCTCCCTAGCCACAAAAAGGAGGCTTAGCTGTGGCTGATAGCTGGACCACAGCATAATTGGCTACATGCCTTTGGCTCTTGACTACTTCAGGAGAGATGTGGTCGATGGAAACAAGCAACTTGTGACGCGACTGAAGGCCGGGGCATTGTGGATGTTCAAGCCAGACTGCGTCCAGCACATCAGTTTCTGTCATGCCTCCACTTGGCTTCCCAAAAGTGATGAGATCCACAGATCCATGAGTAACCAACTCCACCAAGCAGATGGATCAACAAAAACACAGATTGAAGATACTATATATTTACTGTATTTATTTTGTTGATTTGTGTGATAGTTTCAGCGAAGGGTCTGGAGGTACCCTCCAGTATGCCCCCAAAGTGATGCTGTTTCGGTGTCCCAGCCGTCCTGCCTGCTCATGCCGCTGTTCATGCGTGTGCTCCAGGAGATCGTGAAGAAGCCTAGCGCGTTGGTGGCGGAGACGCCTCCACAATCCAATACCAGATATGAGACCTGGAGGTTGTTCATGAAGTTTCTTTAGTTTTGAAGCATTCGTCTTGCGTCATGTTCTTTCTGTCCTTCCCATCCCCGTAATTGGGGGAAACAAAGCCTTCCCAGGTGGCCCTTCAAGGACAGAGACTCCCAAATTGGTGCTTCTATAATTTTTACATCCAGGGGTCCAGGATCATTTTTGGGAGCGCTGATGCGCCCTCAAGTTATTTCTTTTGTCTGTGTGACTGGCGATGGACCATTGGCTCATGGGCCATGCCGAGCACTTGCATCGGTTCACTTCGGGTTGCCATGTCTGAGGGGTGAAATCCCGGTTGCGTGTGAAAGGTTTGTCGTGGTTTCAGACTATAATCTCGCACGCCTTCCTCCAAGGAAACAGGGTGACCCGGGGTGACCTGCGAAGATGGGAACCTGAAAGAGCTTCAAACCAAAAAGCGGCCGAGGACATTTACATATGAAACATGCAACATATTTTGCATACTTTTGTCGAAATGGTAAAGAACCTCCAGATCGAAGTGTTTTCCCTTTACAAAACCCTTTGTATCCCTTTGTTAAAGTTTTTATTAATCGATAATTCTAATCAGACTGAACTAGACTGAACTAGAAAGCTTGAAGCCTCGGTGGAAAGTGCGTTTGTGGCTCTGTGCCATTGGGGAAGGGGACATATATGTGTGTGTAAATGCTGTCGCTGGTGAGCAGCGCTATTGATAGCAAATCTGTAGTGGGCGGGCACCCAATACCAAAATCAGTTGGGGGCATCTTAGTAGGAGGCGGGCAATTCTAAAACAAAGGGGACAAACGCCTAGAGGCTACTTAGACGAGGATCCATACGAAAGACCTTCAGTTTCTTCCACGTCTTCTCAAACCAATGGATTGTATTTGATGGTGGGATTTGGCACTCCAACACACCCCCGTTCTGTCTCCCAAATCCCAAGGAGATGCTGAAGCGCGACCGACAGCTTCGGCAGCGAAACATTCAGCCCCTCTGGCTTAACAGTCCGTTGTTCCAAGGTTGTCGAAGGGCTCCAATTGACTGCAGGGCATGATCGCGTCACCATGTTTTCCTTTTTGTTCGTCGCCCCCACACCTGCAAACTTCCACTACCTTTCACGTTTGCCAAGCTGTTTGCCTCCTCCAGTGGCATCCACGGGCTGAGTAATTAGTAGCATGTTCCACGAGCGGAAAGTGGCCAAGGAATGAAAACAAGTCCCTTGTGCGGAGGATCCTCTCTGTAAAAAGCAGCGTGGATCGTAGTGGTCTCGAGAAGGACTACTGGAGGCTCGAAAACAGGGCGCGTCTGAACCAGTGCCGATTGGGACATTGGAAGCTAGTATGAAGCAGAATACGAACAGTAACAGTCAAACTCAACACGAAGCTGCCTCACCCTTCCACGACCTCTCACTCGGTCGCCAGGCACCGGAAGGATGTGAATCGCCTCCAGCAGATCCCGTCACCTCGCCGTTCCAAGCGCAGTCCGCGCGCAGAGCGCAGCAGCTCAGAGCGCGCCGATCGCTTCTTGATGCGCAGTCCGCGCGCACCACGGCAATTGGAGGAGACTTTGCCGGTATTTGGTCTTCATCCAAGACGTCAAAGGTTTTTCTGTTTCCACTACTGTACTTGCATTTGATGTTAGACGATGTCAGTTACATTGTGGGAATATTTGGGAATCACATGAGTCCGGCCTCACCATGAAAAAGGATGAAAAAGGAGTTGCCGATTGAAGTGACGGCTGGGCCTTCAGTTCTTGAACCAAGCTGTGAAGAACCAATGGTCGACTCTGCACGGTTTTTTGGTGGATTTGTGTGGATTTGTGATATTTGTTGGATTCCCAGTGCGGTCAGGAGCTTCCAGTACGCACTCCCAGCGCTGGCTCCTACAGGCTGGATCCGACGGTCGCCAGCTCGAGGGTCGCCAGCTGGTCCGCCCAGCTGTCGACCCACCAGGGTTTGCAACCATGCTTTAACATAGAAGCCTTTGTTACCAGCTTCTTGCTATTAGTGGTAATGGCCTCCAACCTAATTACTAGCTATGGCCCTCAACCTACTAGCCATGCTTTTAAGATCTTTAAGTATGAGATGATGTGGGACACGTAGGGAAACTCGAAGAGTATGATATGAGGAACCACGACTTGTCCTATTGGCCTGTATAAAACTACGTATGTAATGCTAATATTACTTCAAAAGTTATATATATATATATGTATTATATATTATGTTTATTTATATATATAGAGATATATGTGTATATATTTGTATTCTGTTTGTGCTGGGGCACGTATCCAAGGCTTTCCGATAGAGCCATCGACCTGAGGCCTCTCCGACAGCTGCCGCTGCCGCCAATGAAGGGGAGTAGCTCAGCACCGCAGCTGGTTAAGGCGATGGGGCAGTTTGACAGGGATGGGTCTAAGCCCATCCAGTGGATGAGCATGTCAGGGGCCCTAATGATCAGGCCATTGCATTTGCTAAGTGCCACTGGTACCCTGTGAAGGAGAAGCAGGAAAGACCCGTCCCGAAGAAGAAACAGCACAGTGCAACAAGTCCCGTGAGGATTTCGAAATCGAAGATCGCACCAGCCTCAGGCAATGGAAAAGAGAAAAGTTCATTGCATTGAAGTCAGCCAAATATGTACCGCCTCAGTGAGCCGAGTATTGCGGGTTTTTGTTGGTTACTGAGGCCGGTGAAACCACTCCAAAGGCAGGGCGTTGCGGGAAAATCTGATGGGAAAGAGAACTCAGAGCTCATCAGCTCATGGTGTCTCAGAGATTCTCCGGGTATCTCCGGGTACTGGGGTATACTGGGGTCTTTGCACATCAGCACGTGGCGTCGACGGCGGTCGACTCCGGATGCGAACTGAACCGTGGGCACGACCGGGTGAAGCGAGGGAAGAGTTCCGCCACCACATCATGTTCCTAAGACGAAAGGCAGATGCGATTCCATTCAGAGTAGAAGTCTATTTGCACAATGCAGCCCAGGGGGTACAGAAAGAAAGCACTCGGGGGCTCAGGCTATTCCACGAACCAGAGCAAGAGACATCAGGAGACTGATCACCCAGTGCTGGACCCTTCCCCATCAAGCACACAACAGAACACATGAAACACTGAAACACATGAAACTGCGTGAACCGCCTGACACATGATTCTTCTGTTTGGACGGCCGCAAAGGTTGTCAAACGCCCAGGTGAAGGCATATGTTTCTTCGCTGATTGCGAGGACATTGGTGGCCATTGAGGCTGCCAAATGTGTCAACGATGAGAATAGGGCGGGTAATGAGTTTGCATTAAATGTCATATCTTGGACTCCATTTTGTCACACGTTCCACAACTGCGACATGCAAATGCGATTCCAGTGCATACTTTCCAGAGAAAAGTTTACCATCATCATTTGACCTTCACTAGAGCCACTAGTGAATTCACCTTGGTAGCAGATGGCTAAGGTAAGGGCCCCTAGTGATTTTGAGCCTTTGCCTTTGTGACAAACAAATTCCATGGGCTCAAGTGAACTGCCTCCTTTGCGTCATGACTTATACCGTGTGGGGTGAGTTCCGCGACCCGATCCCCGATCCGGCAGGCACAGAAGGCAACACCTACAGCAAAGACAGCGGCAATTCAGAGCAAGGCAGGTCACAACTGTGCCCACAAGTGGATGTAGTCTCACAGGACGTCGGGCAGTGATCGTACCGAAGACGAGTAGACGTATAATTTTAATGGGTTGGCCTGCCTGCCGTGTGCCAATGCCCCAAGAAACGAGCCCAGAGCATCCCCAATCTCTCTCAGGCGCAAGTCCCAGAACCGGTTGAAGCTGGACCCGTCTCCGCCTACATCTCTGGCCTTTTTGCCCGCTGTGTCCAGCAGGCGCAGGCGCACGAGCGGGGAAGCTGCTAGCAGAGCTGGGGTGGGTGACGTGACCCTTTTGCTCCAGACTTCCAAAGGTGGAATTCTTGGCAACCCCCCCAATGTTCCGAGCTTGTTTTGACAAGCAAGTGTTCAGTTTTCTCCATCAGTTCAAGAGCATTGCGATCTCGCTGAAGGAGGGGTTTGACTTTGCCCTTTTCAACCTCACCGGTTGTTCGGCGCACTTTAGCGGGGCTCCTCTCGACAATTGAGAGGACAGGTGTCCAAACAATGTTTTTTCTTTTCCCACACTTCGATGTGCCTTCATCATCCATCATCAATTATATATATATATAATTAGTTAGCGCCTTAGCCTTACAAACTGGCAAGGCTCCTGACACCAATTAATTCCAGAGGGGGTGAAGACCTTTCCTTTCAATGCTACACAGATCCCGTTGGAAACAGCACTTCCAGGCCAGAGAGCTGACCCGAAACGAGCAGGCCTAGCGGATCCTTGCGGCCTTCGATCAAAAAAAGTCGATATTGGTGGTGTGGAGTGGCCGGTGTGTCGATTTTTCAACAGATTGCAGTCTCTTTCGATTTTGCCTCTTTTCTAGCATGGAACCCAGATGCTCTTTCGATGCGATGGGACCATGTCTGCGCCATTCTGCGCCCATGTCTGCACCTCGCAGGTCGACTCTGCGGACGTGTCACGTAGCAGCTGGATGCGCTCGCAGGAGATGGCCGCGGCCGAATTCATCGCGGAACAGATGACGAACGAAGCCCTCGAGGTTGAGATTTGCTCGCGGAACGGGTGGCCTGCGGGGCCTGGAGTGCTACACACACATATATATATATATATATTAAATGTGTAATTATATAAATATATATATATACAATATGTATTATAGTATATTTTTGTTTTTGATTGATATACATTGTGGTCCTAACATGTCCTAACAACTCAATGGGTGACTGGCATGCTCAGGGGTAGCCTTGTGTGTTTGGCAGACCACGACATTTTCGCATTTTTTGGCTGTCGACCTTGCAACTTGGGCTTTGGGCAGTTGAGTTGTGGTGCCAATACCCAATGTCGATCGAAGCTGTGTTTGATTTGGCCATTGGCTGGGTAAACTTCGTGAGCACTGGCCAGCTGGAACTTTCAACTTCTTGACCTCAACACGGGAGGTTTGCATGATGTGCCTACACCGAAGGCATCTCAACCACCCACCCACCCACCCATGTCGCGGCGGGTGTCGCGAAGGTCATGGAGTACGGAGAAGCGAGATCTCTGATGAACGACTCAGCAGCCACCTGGCCCTCCCTGCGCGCCACGGGCAGCGGGATTTGGGGCCTTTGAAGTGCACATCCCGGTCCAAACTAGTTTTTTTTTTTCTCACCAGATGGCCAAAACCGGAGCTGCATTGGAGCAAAAGACAGCTGGCAACCAGCATTGTAAGAGGATTTCCAGATGAAACATTGTGTTGCCAGTGCTTTGTGTTTTCACAGGGGGTGCAATACTGTAAGTCATCCAAGGAGGGAACATAAGAAAGTCCATCATATGTTAAAATGGAATTGGCGTTTGCTCCAAGCTTCAAACGCAGAAAAGCGATCAGCCTGCCAGTGTTGCGCGGTCTCACCAAGAAGCACTTCGCCGTCCAGCTGTCATAGCCACTGGGCGAGCGCACGTTAGAGGAAAAGTCACTGCAGACTGATGCAGACTGACTTGTGAAGCCTATCCAGTCGAAGCGGGCCCCCTACTGTACCGACCCGGTCGTTCGCGAGTATTGGTTTGCTCTGGCAAAGAGAAGGGTTCAACCTTGGTTTTGGGATGTTTTGGGGATTGGCAGGCAATCAGAACTTTGATGCACGCTCACGCTCCTCACCAGCTACGCTCAGCCTTTGGTCAAGCTGTCAAGAACAATGGACGGCTAAGAACATACACAATTGACTGAGAACAATGACTCGTGACTCATGACCAGTGCGGTAAAGCAAGAAGATGAAACGAGGCTTGAGTAGAAAGGCTTGAGCAAGCAGATTCCCCTACCGCTGCACATTTCACCCAGCACAGTCTACAGACCAATCGAAGCCTCTCCATGGCCCCCTTTGCCGCCTTGTTGCCAGCCTGGCTTCCTTCAATAGCATCAACTGCATCCAAAGCATGACATCTCCACATTATTTGGGGCAACTGGGGGGCATCCCAAAGTTCAAAGTGGTCCGGGTGCAGGAGCCATTGTCAACGGGAAAGGCATTTTGCGGCCATCATCTCAGGCCAGGCCTCGTCACCCCAAGCACCCAGAAAAACAGGACTTACTGTAGACTCATGCTCCAGCCGGGGTGGGGGTGGGTTTCCGTCACACTTGTTTGGCATGTCATGCTTGGTCATGCTTTTGGTGAATCTTCGGCAGGTTTGGAGAACAGTCTCAAGATCCTTTCTTTTGTGGGGCGGAGCTTCCATCGGCACTGCTCACATTGGACCATGCCGGGTGCGCCTGGGAGTGCAGCTGCCAAGGCGGGCGCCGCCAAGGCGCAGGAGCAGCAGCGGCAGCTGGAGCAACAGCGGCAGCTTGAACGGGCCGCTGCGGAAGCTGAGGCTAAGGCGTCCCAACGGGCGCAAGGCAAGGTGGGTGGCTGGGAGGTTGGTTTGGTGGGTGGCTCATTCTTTGTAAAGCAACATCTTCACACGCTTCTCAAGGCTGGCGGGCCTTCTTAAACTTGTCGCGGCCCACACTCCACACCGGTACCACGCTTCAGGTGATGTGCTCTCAGCTAGCTGCTACCCCAACGAGGCAGCCGAATACTTCGGCGAGTCCTTCGCACACCGGCTCCGCTGGGCACACGCTGTGAACTCGCTGCGGGTGCTGCGGAGCGCGCTGCGGGGGAATGCGAAGCTCGCCATGGAAAGCGCATCCGAGGATACAGTATCGGATAAACATCTATCTGAATTTTTATTGTTAGGCGTCCACGTGTTGAGGGGTGAACACCAACACGTGCAAGTCGCAAGCATCATGAACAAACAAAGCCACTAGTGACAAGCCGATCTCAGAAGGCGATTAAGAGAGAGAGAGAGAGAGTGCATGTGATATTCCCAAGGCCCTTTGTAGGTCAATGCACGTCAATGCATATACAGCTCATTCATGCTCATTTTGTCCTTTATATCCATGTTGTGTTTGGTCATTCCGTCTCTTTGTGTGTCACTTTTTGGACATTTGGCTTTGCCTGAGGCACTTCTTAGAGGCCGATGTCTCCGCGGGCACGCTGACGCAGGAGAAGGAGCCGAAGGAGTCACCTACCAGCAAAGCTTCACTACTGGAGACTTCCGCCTCTCGGTCAAGCGGACAGAGGTCTCGGTATCTCGAAACATCCAGCGTCCGATCGCTCCGTTCGTAGCGATGCCAGGAGCCCCGATCGTAGCTTCTTATTCCTAGTAGTACGGCCAGGAGCCCCTAGTAGCGTTCTTTGCCTTGAGGTTGGCAACGAACATGTGTTGGGGTTCCTATAAAAAGCAAATATATTCCAGTTCGTGAGCATGATGGTTGATATATGTTTCTTCGTTGCAAACGATTTAGATCGTCCGTTCCAGCTTGAGGTTTCCACATCTTCCGACCTCCCCATCATCATGGCTCACTACCCCACGCAGCGTTCCAGCGACCTGTGCTTCGAGCTCTTCATCGCAGCAATCTTGAAGCACAACGCCCAAGTGGATGGCCTAGACGCCGTTGAGGATGGCCAGGCGTGCAGCCCATGGGGCGGTGGTTAGTCCACCCAGCCGTGAGTCCAAGAGCCGTACAAGGCTGTTTTCGGACAGGTCGTGGAGGTTTGCAGGGGCTATGTTTCTTTTTCTTTTGGAGGGGGGTGCTTTACTGCAGCGGTTTGTTGCACAATGACGCTTGCTGCTTGCCAGCGGAAAATCAATCCAAGATTCTCCATTTGGCAGCACGTTCATGAGACGTCTTCTCGCGCATGTGGCACAACAAAATGTCATTGAACGTTGCATGGACAATACCGAATAAAGTAACATCGGAAGGGTTTTCCATGCTATTGAAAAAGACTGTTAGTCTGACACATTGAGTGTTGCAAGTGCTGAGAGTGCCGGACTTCCTTGCCCCAGGTGGAGGAGACCAGTTCCTCCCCTGAGCGGCCACAGCGCTCGCCCTTCTCTGAGCCAGTCCTGCATGGCCAGGAGGATGTGCTGGTGCGCCGCTTGGTACTCGAGCTCGATGTGAGGATCTCTCATCCACCGACAGGTTTCAGAGTAGATGGTGCATCCTGCAAATGATTATTGTTTTTGACGCGGATCCATTTGTCAAACCTTTTGAGTCTTGCGGATTGTGCCAGCTGTAGAAGTCACAGCATCCCCGTCGTTTGTTGGATGGGAGTTTCTTGACATCATATACCCATCGCTTCTTGGAACCTGTCGCCCTGTGGTCGCACCGTTTGTTTGTCCGAACTGGGGCGATGGGGAGGGTGAAAGATACCTGATCCACCCAGAAGCGGCTTCAACCGAACAGTCAGGGTAGCTTTAAAAATAATGCTGTCGAATCATGAAGTTTCCATTTGGACCACTCCTTTCACCCAATCTCCATCACTCACAATTGGCTGTGTTCACATTCAATTGGGGCTAAATATGGCTACCTTATATGTTCGCTTGCGCATCACTACACCAGCATTGCTCTGGCCACTCTTCATTATTTCATACCCAGGAGAGCTGACCCATGGAACCACTTTCCCCCAGCATCATTTGACTGCTCTAGGCTCTAGGCTCTAGCTAAAAAGTGAAGTGCCCTGTTTTCACATGTTTTCACCGGCTTCAGCCGGATTGGATTTCAACTCCCGACTGTCCGACCGTCCAAGTCGTCTCAGGAAGCCCTGGAGCCCTGGAGACGAGCCACAGTGTGCCGCCCGGCGCGTTGGAGGCGGAGGCCTTCGCGGGCGATCTGCATCGAGAGTTGGAGTCCTCGGAGACTTGGGATGATGTGGGTGGCAGGGGGCGTGGCAGGGTGGCTGCTTGCGTAGGCGTAGGCATCTTTTCCCCCTGCGGTTGTGGAGTTCATAAATTTAAAACATAAACTATAATTAGTAGTATGCAAACGGAGTCCTCCGAATGCGTTTTTCCTTTGTTTTCATGGAGTCTTTGATTGGGATGCAGGTGAGGTTTGATCAGGTTCTTTAGCTTCTTCAGGTCGTTAGGGATTCCTTTCACTACAACATACTATAACTATCTCACTTGGGTTTCTTTGTGCTGGCAGATGCTGGCAGAGTGGTTGTTCAGTGTTCATCCCAGAGGTTTTTAGTATCGGTGAACCTGCAAGTTGGCATGATGCTTGCGCGACGTGACAGATGTGACCGATCCATCTCGGTCTCCAAGGATCACAACCAGATGATGATGGCGTGCATCGGGGCACGCAGAGGTAGCACTGGCACCTGGGCAACATCTCAACGTCTCATCACGTCCCATCCCGATTTGCATCCGTTTCGCAGCACCAGCGTTTTTTTGTTCTATATATAGGTTAGCCTACATGCAAGGTTGAGCATGTTACAGCATGTTGCGCAATGTTGTACATGAACAAATGAGAAGTCGTTGCAAATTGGTTCGTCATGCCTTCACTAGTTCAATCTGATTCCAACCATTAATAGTCTGATAATTTCTGGTGCCACGATGTTGTTCAAGCCCTCTTCCATCACCGGTAGACAGGATAGACGGTGGGCATTGCCTCTTCCAAGGTCATCCCTTCCACCAAGGTACTGACCTCCGAGTGAGAAACTCCTCAAAGAAAGGAGTTAAGCTGGACTTCAAGGTCTTTGAGTCTCGGCTCCGGTTTGAGGGACCTGTTACATCCTGTTACAGTTGTTTCAGAGTCAATCCCCAAAAGATTGTTTATACACGTTTGTGCTCCGGGGAAGCCACTATATTTTTGTTTTCAATGTGCACCCGGCCTGACCTGGTGCTTTATGGCTCTTCGTAGAAGAAAGCCAATGGACAAATCAATATTCTCAACTTCAGATCTTCATTCCTTCCACGCCAGATATATTCACCGTTCCCCCAGGAGTGTGTGGAGCCGGCCTTGCGCCATCTCCAAAGCGTCGACGCCGCGCGGAAGCTCGGTGGCCACTTGTGGCTCAACGCTGACGTCTTCGCTGGGCCCGGCTACCCCGAGCGCTTCCTGTCGCCCATCGATGCCAGGAACACGGCGCCATCGGAGACGGGAGGTCTGACGACCTCAAAGATGTCCTCAAACAAACATCCAACATCTAATAAAAATCAGTGAACTACTGGTGGACGGTGGGTTGCGGGCTGTTGCGGGCCAAAGTTCTGGACTAAATAGAAAGCAAACGCGTGTGGGTCTCCACGGAAACTCTGCACTCATGAAGGTGCATAGAAAAAACAGGTCTGACAGGATTGCGGCAGCTAATGGATTTAGTTTTTAGATGGACAATCCATCACGACCATTGCTGCGGCAGCGCGTTACCCAGTGCAATGACAACACGACAGCAGACCCTGACACTGACAACACACGATGACAAACCAAAGAAAACCGCGGCACATCCTGCCAGTGGCCGGTCCCCCTAGTGCTTGCAGCAGGTCATTTTGGGACTCACCTGTTCGGGTGGGGATAGCTCAAGGCAAAGTAATTCTCCACAGCTCAAGGACCCTAACTCTTTTGGAGCTCTGTTAGAAGCAGGACGCCCCAGGACCACTGTTTCGTACATTTTGATACAGGATAAGTTGCGAGGCCCCTCATTGGAGTCAGTGTGTTGTTGCCGTCCCTGCAGGAACTTTGTGCAACTTTGCGCTGAACTGGTGCCCGAAGCGGTGCTATCCTTGTGCCTTTGGCACGGTGGGTGTGTGTGCATCGAAGGTTCTTAAATCATGGTCATTCAACATGAGGGAATACTAAAATGATATGATTTTCCAATGGTCTTTCTTCCTGCTCTCGGGTGAATTGCCGGAATATACGATAAACTGCAACCTGAAGGATGGCTGACAAATGTTGACAAGCAGGCGGATTCACGTGGTTTTCTCAAGTGGTGTTCCAACGCAACGGGGGCTATGAATGCTCACCAGCTCATAAAATGCCAGGACATTCTTTGTTTGTGCCAAGAGTGGTGCTTGGGCAACGGGTCATGCAGAATTCATATAGTAGATCGGTAGATCAGATCGATCCACAAAGTCAGTCGGGGATTTCTCACGTCGGTCCTTCAGGTCGCCTACAATACACAATGTGTGTCCAGACGAAGAAGTGGTTCCAGATTCTAGATGGGGATGCCAGGATATCGCACACTTAGACTTAGTCTCATTTTGTCAGTGGTCCCAGACCTGGACACGCAAGTTGGTGAGTTTTGATGGAGATCAAGCACCAAGATGGGTTCGTGGACAACGTGGGGGCTCCTTGTGCTGCATTGCCCCCTACCCCCTTATCAAAAGGACACTGCCGAGGGCCGAGGTCAACTTCCTCCTGTGCTCCAATCTGGTCACCCGCTCGCCCAAGAACTAAGGAGTTGGGGAAGCTCTTCCCTTTCGACCAGCAGGTGGGCACTGACGATGCCCGAGCGCGGCGCGAACGATGCATGGAGATAGATCCAAGTCCCTGTGGTTTTAGGTGATGTGTAGGCTTCTGGCATTACTACTGGGAGCAAGGACGCTACTAGTAACAAAGGGAATCGCTACTAGGAACAAGAAGCTACTAGTAGCAGGGGCATCGCTACTGGGAACAAGGTGCATTGCTACTAGTAGCAAGCAGGAGAGAGAGAGAGAGAGAGCACGGAGGTGCGATGCATGCCACCCAGTGCCACCCGTATGCCATAAGCCGGTTAGCTAGCCGTGGCCGCCGTAGCCTCTATGTAAGCCATGCATTCAGAGTCCCCGCACGGAACAGCAGAGTAGACGTGAAGCCCCACTTCACCTCAGTGAGCCTCCCAGTTCTCAACCCTTGAGGTGTTATTCGCCAGACATGGTGGACAGCCGCTTGGAAGCACGATTAGGCACACAAGGAACTCCCACCTTGTGGATGCAACACACATGCTTTTCATTCACCTTCAAACGGACTGAGCTGGACGACTTTGTAAAAACATGGTGTTACACAAACATCTCAGCGAACTGCCACCTTGTTCAATCTACCAACTACATCCCCACCTATACCATCCTATACCAGATCAATGACGCATGACCGAACCCGAACCCTCCACACACCTCAGCAGAAGTCCAGAAAGTCGCATCCATCAATCTACTGGCATTTGTTTGCACCCTATTATCATTTCTCATCATTTTCGCCAGATCATCCGTGCCCAGGGATGATCGAGCTTTGCATGTCTCCCATCGTGCCGCGGCCCATCCGGGCGCGGGACGGGCGAGATGCCAATGGCTCAGTTGTGCAGCTACGAAGGAAGTTCGATTAGAAGCCGAAAGAAAACGTTTCATGACTTTTTCTGTTGGTTTTGGAGTTTAGTAGGACCTTCATAGACGCATCGCTTGAGAAGTGACAAGAACGGATTGGATGCAAAACATAGCAGGATATGTCACTGGGCACATCGGCCACCGCCTTTTCAGGCACCAGATGCAGTGCCGAAAGAGGCCGGGGAGTGTGAAAGGATGGGAAGCAGATTGACAAAAGCCCTACAATCGCGCCTCAGTTGGGGTGAAGAGGCGTTCCCCGACCCGCTGACGGTCTTTTTGGGACACGCGATGAACGATCCACGTTGGCCATCGTGGAGGCCACAACTCTCGACCCAAGCGGGGACATCCGCGCGGGACCCTGGAATCCATGGATTCCGGTGGGAGGCTGGTGCCAGGTGGTCATGACTGCCTTCATGCACACCCCTTGGCCTTCAACAGGGCGTGCCTCATTGCCTCACCTGGAAGAATATAATACAGTAGTATATCATAGTATATCATTTGTTCTCCATGCTTTGGAAGCTTTTGGAAGTGCCCGTTGCAGATTTCTGTGTTGGCTGCAGTGATCATTCCAATGCGAACCCCCGAAAACCTACGAAAACAATCGAAAACACCAGCCATCCGAAATCCTCCCAGTCAAAGCATGGCCTTTCCATGCCTTTCCATCATGCAAGCGTTGTATCGCCCAGGTCGGGTCAGTGAGGAGTTGTACTGCCTCACTCCAGTGTCTCAGCTACTTCCAGACTGTCGCGGCTTTAGATACTTGTGGGTCCCACGAGAGTGCTTTCAAAGGGGCAGTTGCGTAACAGTTTAACATGGTGCCAGGTCCAATGCGCTCGCGAGTGCACCACGATTGCACAGTAGGACCAGTACGCGGGTCCAATCATGTGCTTTCTATGCCCTCAGTAGATGAGAAAGGAGAAACAGTCAACAATGCAGTTGGCCCCAGAGCTGAAGCCAAGCAAACTGAATCTTTAGTGTGATGGGTGGTGGCAATCCTGCGAACCTTCGTGGAAATTTTGAAACCGTCCGTCCTGGCTAGCGGCTAGCACTGAAGATACAGAAACATCGCTGATCACGCGGTCGTTTCTACCGGGGACGGAATTCCCCTTGTGGGGGAACCACGTAACGCACGCAACTCACCGACAACTCATTGTACATGGTCGTGTTTGGAATCTAGTGCAAATCACAGATACAGATAGGGGGCCTCACCAAACATATATGCCCATGTCCTTTACACAAGACAAAACCGACTGTAACAACCGTTCCTCTCCGATCCTGAGGCGGCCAGCTGCCAACACATCACCTTTGCAGTGGCCGCAGAGTATGCCTTGAATTCCTCCGCGTCAGGGGCGCCCAAGTGTTTTCTTGTCTTCTGGTGTTACTTCTTGGACGTCGCGTGGCGTTGGATGCAGATCCCAGTTCTAGTTAAGTAAGATGCACTAGTACACTATACAATACATGGTCGGTTGGTTTGGGCCGAGGTTTGTGAGATATCAGGTCAGCTGTGTGTGTGTGTGTCCACCCCTGGAAAAAGGGTTCTCAACCAACTTCGGCAG
>CAXAMN010013069.1:139187-154940 GCA_963970005.1 Durusdinium trenchii
CTAGGAACAAGGGGCATCGCTACTAGGCACAAGGACGCTACTAGTAGATCCTGGCATTACTACTAGGAGCAAGAAGCCACTAGGAACAAAGGGCATCGCTACTAGGAACAAGGACGCAACTAGTGGCTCCTGGCATTACTACTAGTAGCATTCTTGCTACTAGGAACAAAGAACATCGCTACTAGGAGCAAGGACGCTACTAGTTTGCGGAAGCGGTTGAATGATCCGGGCCACTCTTCCAGCATCAAAAGTTGCTGGACTCAACCCCTTGCCCCGATGCTGGCACGGGCCACATGGCTAGTTCCCACACTCACCTATTCACCTCAAATTATATATAACACGATATCCAAGGTCCAAGACGACATTCCCCTACTTGCGGGGAATCCGTTAGAGCCCATAGCTACACAGCACGCTGGGCGGCCGGCCGGCTGGCCCCTACCTTTCTCGTAACTGCCATAGCTATACTTACACACTACATCCCACCACTACTACTACTACTACTACTTCTCCTCCTCCTCCTGCTGCTGCTCCTACGCCTACGACGATGACGACGACGACGACTACCACGATGACGACGACAACATCCACCACAACCACAACCGCAACCACTACGACTACAACTACGACGGCGACTGCTGCTGCTGCTGCTGCTACTATTTCGTATTGGTACTTGCTTACGACGACGACGACTACAACTAAGACTACTGCGGCTACTGCTACTACTGCTACTGCTACTTTTTCTTCTGCTGCTTTTGCTACTTTGCTAGTCGAGCCCGTAACTATCCCCAGCCAGCCGGCCGGCCGGCAGCGAAATAGCGGACCAGGTTGCTCGCGCTGTCGGATGGTTTGTCCAACCTCTTACTTTGAACAAATGCTGGAACAACATCCGTGCTGCTGCCTCAGGCACTTGAACAAAAATATGGAAGTGTGTTTTGTCCTTCACGCTGCTGGCTTCTTTCCTGTGAGGTAGACCAGCGGTGTGCGGTGATGGAGCTGGAGGATGGAGAGTGCATCACCTTCAAGTTTGGCCATGAGGAAGCTTGTGAGCGTTTCATCCTCTGCATGCGGATTCTCATTGACCAGAACCGCCAGTGCTTCAACTTTGATGCCGTGTCCAAGCCCTCCAAACCGGCCAAGGGCTCCCGGTCGGGCTCCAGGTCTGCTCTCGGGAAGAAGGGGAAAATGGATGCCAAAGAGCAGAATGCGACCCAGGCGCCTCGAATGTTCTTAGCTTGTTCCTGGTGTTGCTGTCGTCGTTGTCGTAGTCGGCAGTTGAATAGGGGACCACAGAACAGGGATAGGTGACCAGATGTGACCAGATTCACTGCAGCAGGTTGCCAGATGAACTTGGAAAGCTATGGCCAGCGCCTGGATTACACGTAGGAAGTCTCTGACTGACAAGCAGACATCTTTATGCCTCTCCAGCCGACCCTCTTTGGGCATAGTCCTCCAAGGTGCTCATCGAAGCTTTTGTGCGGCAGATGGTGAAGGGCTGTGAGCTGAGTGTCCCCAGTGGTGGCGGTGGTTCGCAGCAGGTGGTTTGCTCTTTGGATGCTGATCTCAAATCCATGTGGGTCAGCACCTTGGTTGGCCAGCGATATGCTTTTCTTGAGTCAATTACCCCCCATACTAGCACCCCCCCCGTGTTAAGTGCTTGTATTTTTTACTGTACACAGCATGGGCAGTGATGGTCGAGGAAGTTAAGCCGCGTTCATGCAAGATGTCGAACGAAAAGATACGGTGTCTGAAGGATTGTGGATGGGCTGCACTGTAGTGCCAAGATGGTTGACATGGCATGGTTTTTAAGCTTTAGGTTTATAATGCCGTATTTAGATAAAGTTTGATGGTGGACTTCAAGTTGTGGAACAGCAGTCCATGGATCTACGTGCAGAGAGTGTTGCTGAAAGGATTCGGTTGGGCTTGGTCATGTTCAAGGCCTGTCCCTCACACCACATCTGTTACATGTGCAAAAGACCAGAGGAGGTGACTTGAGTCTAGATTGCGCAGTCACCCCGCTGTGCCCGCATGGGGATTGGGCTGGGGCCACCAAACGTGGAGTGCGCTCCAAATGACTCAGGAGCGAGCGACAGCTCTCAAAAGCAGATTTCCCTCTCGTCCCTTAAGGCAGTACATGTTGGGGCTGCAGCCGAAGCACTGCAGCTCTCCGTCCAGGCGCGGCCGCGCCTTGCTTGTGCCTTTTTTGAGGTCAACCTCCTAAGCCCGTTCTTGACCCAAGTCCGACCAGGTGACCTGAAAAAGATTTGGGGCTTCTCTTGAAGTCAGACTGTATGTGCACCACCATCCCATGGCCAGGTCACCAAGAGTGATCCATCAGCAGTCCTGGAACTGAACTCGGGCGATTGTTTAACGTTATGCTTCCCAGGCACCGAAGAGAGGGACCGCTTCGCCATTTGCATGCGGATTTTCGCCGCAGCGCACGTGGGAAGTGGTGCGAGCACGGAAAAAGGCAACGGCGAGCGGCGAGGGACGGTGTTGACTTCCGCAGACGCGACATGAAGGCATGCTACACATACACCTTTTTCATCCTCCTTCAATTTTCCTTTACAAAATCAACCTGCCTGGGTAACAAAAAGAGCTTCGATATTGTAAACAAAAAAGATCAAAAAAGCTTATTTCCAGGTACCCATTTTTGTGGGGGTGGGGTGGGTGATTTTGTAAGGGCAGCATTCTTTCTTGGGGCTGTTGATTTTGTAAAGAACGATATGTTGGTATGGAGGTCCCAAGTGCCGCACTGTTGAGGGTGGGATCCTTGATTTTATGCAAGTTTGAGGGTGGGGTGGTTGTCCTTGTGTAGAACATGGACAGTTGATTCTGTAATCGATTGACCTGCTGTAAAGCATGGACAGTTGATTTTGTAGTGGGTTGAGCTGCTGTAGAACATGGTCTCATGAATTCTCAATAATTCGCATAATTTTTCATGATTCGCATAATTGCTGAATGACCGACTGGCTGTGTTTCACAAGCGCCCAAAATTGCATGTTGCCCAGGCCAGTAAAGGCATATAAAAGCAATTTGGAAACATTTAGAAAGAACAAGAGTCATGATGTTCTGGGAAGCTCCAAAGAAAAACAAGACATCGATGTCTCGCACTGGTGCAAAACATTCTGCGAAGTTGACCAACTCTTCGAAATGGTTCTCTGCTGCGTACCACCTGGCAGCAAGGCCCTCATCTTTTGGTTCACCTGTTCGCCTGGGTTCCCTGATTCCGTAATGCATCGAGCTTTGAGGGTAGTGATTTTGTAATCTAGGTTTTGTCTAAATATCTTGGGATCCCTGATTCTGTAATGAAATTGCACCGCAGCATTACAAAATCGTTAGTTTTTCCAACCCAGGTTGAATGATTGAGATTTTGTATCTTGTTTGAGACCTCAGGGAGGTTGATTTTGTAATTGCGCTGAGCCATGTCGACAGAGTGCATATGATTTTGCAATGACTGTATCTTGAGACTGACAGTTGATTTTGTAATATCGGCTGGAGAGTTGTCCCTTGCCTGCGTCCTGGGGGGCTTGATTTTGTAAAGCTTTTCAGATGGGCGAACCTGGGGTGGTTGATTCTGTGGCACATTTTCCTTAAAGAACCAACCACCCCTACATACTCCAGTAATTCGAAGAGGGATCCTTTTTCAAATGCCGGTCATTCATTCATTGGAATCTATTCTAAAAGCATGTCGATTTTTTGGTACTATGATGCAATATTGGTTCTCACTAAGCCTGCGAATCAGGAGTATGCTTTTGCTGGCCAGCTGTCTTCCAGCATTGGGCCAGTAGTGGATCAATCCCAGTGGACACTGGCACCTTCCAAGGATGTATCATGTCGCATCCACTTGCTTTTATGAGGGCCCCTTGGCAGGCTTGCAAGACCTCCAACGAAAAACGACACCGACATGATGCCTGGCAAACAACAATCTCTGAACAACAAGGACTTTAGAAAGAGGATGAGAAAGATTTTTTCAGGGCCGATGGGGGGCCACGGTTTGACACTGAAAGGGTGGTGAGCACCAGCACGATCCGAAGGGCTGACTATATACTCGGTCGAAGCCAAGGAGCTTTGTGGCTCTTCTGTGGACCTCGCAGCAGTTGGTGTCCTGTTCAGCAATTTGGGCGTTTCCCGTGTTTTTCTTGCTGGCTGAGGGTCCTATGGTGGCCACGAAGTGTTTGGGGGTCCTATGGACCCGCTCCAAAGAACTTATCTAATTATATATAGAGTATATAAAATTATGTACAGTATTTTTGGTATGTGTAGCCAATTTGTACATAAACACTCTTTGCCAAAAACTCAATGGCCATGAATCTTTCAGAGGTATTGAGGGGATTGGTCCTGGAGGCTGCCCCACCTCACAGCGACGTGATTCCGACGGACCTGGTGGCCCGTTCGGTGCTGCCAAGGTGCCAACTGATGCCGCGTAGCACGGAACCCCACTAGAAAGGAAAGGCAGTCGACCAGAACTGCACAGCTGCACAGTATGTGCTAAGCTGCTCTAAGCTGTGTCACTTCGGCGAAAGTTGGAGAATCAGTTATTGTGTAGGTGAGATCATGATCATTTGAGGCACTCTGTAGCAACCAACCGTTGGAGAAACAGTCAAGAAGATCGTCAAAGACCCATTGAGAAATGCATGAATACTTCAAAACGTGTTCGGCGAGTTCAGAGTAGATGGTAAGAAACCACATTGGAGAGGGGTCCATCCTCGCTTCATTGTTTGGTGCCTGTGCCGTCCACGGTGAATCTACTCCCATGTTGGAGGCCCAAGCTCATCAGTGCTACCGGACCAAGCTCATTCCAAACATGTCATAGTGACTTAGCAGATGAGTTTCCGACGCATTTGACGTGGATGCATGTGGTCCCCTCTTCCACCTCCGAATCATAGAGATTCATCGAGATCTCAATGTAATCGCAAAAAATTGCAGAATTGCGGTTTATTTTTTCTTGGGAAAAGCAACTTCTTTGCAACATCACCCATTGAGGTGCCCTTCTGACTTGGCCCCATGCGGCGAGACCGGTGCGGTCCCCCTGTGGAAGGCTCGGACCAAGCCATGAGAAACATGGCGTAAAGCCAGAGAGTTCTTCACCGGAGCACATCTAAGTAGACAGGTGTCCCAAGATGTCCCAAACACAAATGGAAAAGGACCTTCAATAGCGTCCTTGCTCCTAAAAGCGATGCCAGGAGCCCCTAGTAGCTTCTTGTTACTAGTAGTAAGGCCCTTTAGAAGAGGTTCAAGATATTTCAAGTGCTCTAGTTCAAGCATGTTCAAGCCACCTATTGCATCTATTGAGGCCGCCTTTGCGCGACAAGCTTGTGTCAGAGTGTGAAAGCTCACTTTGGTCAAAGTTGGTCAAGGCTGTCAAGGCTTCAGGGTCAGTTGAATTGACCTGTGGTGCATGCGCCCATCCCCCAAGACTCACCAATTCAACAACACGGGTCCTGAGTCCTGGCAACAAACTTTTGCGGTGCGGGTCCTGGCTTTTCACAGCTCGGTTTTGTGTCTTCGGCCGCTCCGGTGCGGTGCGTGGAAGTGGCCGAAGAGGTGGTGAAACCCACGGAGTTGCGAGTGGAAACCAGTGATATGGAATTCAGTAGTAACAAGACGCTACTAGTAACTGTCAATGAAGGACCCCTCTGTTGATTCCTGCTGACCGGTCGCCGTATAGGCACAAGGGTTTGCTGAAGGTAAAAGGACCGCGTCCCTTCCTGTTTTACATTGGTAGCGTTGAGCCGGTTCCGTATCCCGTGGATACGGCTTCTAGTGGACTTTTTGTTTGTGGTCTCCGTGGGTGGCTCGTGGGGTCTACTTGGGGTAAAAGGAGGACGCTATGCCTTCGCCAGCTGTTGCCGGAGAAGAAGGACCAGAAGATGATGGAGGAGAACGGACCGAGGAACGAGAAGATGCAGGTTCGGAGAGGACTTCCGAGAGGTCTTGGGAGAAGAGAGAATGGTCAGAAGCTGAATGGAGGCAATGGCACAGCTACTATGCGTGGGGGGCTACGCCTAGCGGCGGCGGCGGCGGCGGCTCTGTCCAGGGGAATGGACCTGGGCCGTCTTCTTCGTTAGAGGGTTCTGCAGCTCCTACAGCTCCTCGTGGTTCTCAGGGCGATCCTTGGTGGACCTCACCAGGTGGAGATCCGTGGCAAGGTGGAGATGACCGTCGTGGAGGTTCCGGCGGCCACGATAAGATTCAGGTCCCCGAGTACTCTGGAGAAGATGATCGTGACGGTGTAAAAGCAAAGGGCTACATCCGGAAGGTTGACGCCTGGAGAAGGGTGACCCGCCTAGCTCGAAATAAGCAAGCACTCATGTTGTACAACAGCCTCTCAGGCCGAGCCTGGCGGGACGCTGAAGAGTTGGACCTCTCCGTGCTCGATGCCGACAATGGGGTGGAGATCTTCATATCCTGGATTCAGGACAAGTACATGGATCGAGAGGTCACCAAAGTCGGGCGCTACATGTCGGACTTCTTCAAAGTGCTTAAGAAGGGGAGCAACCAGGACATCAGGGACTTCAACCAGGAGTTCGATCGACAGGTCAGCCGAATGAAAGAGGTAGGATGCTCGTTGCCGGACACCTGCCTCGCCTGGTGGTATGTGGACAAGATGAGACTCGACAATGCCACGGAGCTCAACCTCCTTGCCTCAGTTGGGAATCTCTACAGCCTGAGCAAGCTCCAGGATGCTGCCATCATCCAGGACAGAATGAGCCGTCGGCTTTGGGAAAGACGTCATGACGGAGATCGACGCACTGAGGACAGGGAGAAGGACAAGAAGAAGGGGCACCAGGCCCTCATGGCCTCCATGGACGATGAGGGTGAGATGGAGGACCGCGGACCTCTCCGACCTCGAGGACGAGGAGTTCTTGGATGATGAGGCGACCCATGAGGCCTATGTAGCTTTCAGGAATGCCAAGAGCAAATACAGGGCTGCCCTCAAAGAAAGGGGGTTTCCTCAGTCCAAGGAGGTACGATTGCAACAAGCCAAGGCCAGAAGCTACTGTTCAGTATGTCGCAAGAAGGGTCATTGGCACAAGGATCCTGAATGCCCTGCGAACAAGGGGAAGACAAGTGGGGAACTGCACACTACTCATGTGGTCTACATGGCCGTGATTGACCAGGTTCCTGCAGCCGAGATCACCAACGACGAGGTGGACTTCTATGACGACCTCAACACCAAGGTGAATGTCTTCATGGACAATGAGGTGATCT
The DNA here is from genome assembly GCA_963970005.1 of Durusdinium trenchii. Lineage (NCBI taxonomy): Eukaryota > Dinophyceae > Suessiales > Symbiodiniaceae > Durusdinium > Durusdinium trenchii. Next base: position 146,400 of record CAXAMN010013069.1, read on the forward strand.
ACGACGACAACCCCTACTTCGAGGACATTGACCAGCGGTCGGCATGGAGCGCTTGCAGCCGGACTTTGGCCGGGCGTTCATGGACGGTGGCCTTCATCAACCACTTGAAGAAGGTCGGCGTTCCGTACTTCATCCTGAAGCAGAATGAGAACGTCTCTATCCATCAAAACAGGCTTTGGTGACCTGGCTCACCATCCACGGGGCCTGGTTTGCTGTGAAGATCAGTGTGGTTGGCGCAGATGTGCCACTGCTCTTGAGCCGACCTGCACTTGGAGCTCTGGGGATGCGCTATGACATAGCCCAGGGCATTGCTGACTTTTCCAATTTGCATGTGCACGCGGTGCGCATGATCATGAGTGTTTCAGGCCATCCACAAGTGGCAGTTGCGAGCAGCAAAACTCAGCTGCTGTCTTGGCCTGAGCGAGTTGACTGGAGTCTCACTGAGATCTACGTTCCCACTGCGCAAGCGGTATACAAAGAAATTGTCCTATGGGGTCCAAGACATGTTGATTGGTGAACCATTTCCTCACGAGGCCTTCCTGCACTGGTGGCGCTCCAAAAACTATTATCGTGATTTTTGGATTGAGACATCCAAGTTCTTGTACCGCATCCATGTCACACCGCGAAGATCGTCGTTCGACCCTCGTTCCTGGCAAACAGCAAAGAAAATCTTTTGGGTCAACTTGCTGAGGGGTGCGAAACTATCACAATACCATGTACTACCACCGCCATGCCTCTGACCCACACAGGAAACTGGAAGGAGCAGGGTGAAGTCAAGTTCAAGTATCTATGGGTTGGGCGAAGCCGTTTTGAGAGACATCTCAAGCCCGCTCGTGATCGTGAACCCGAGCTCCAAGTTTGTGACCTGCCCTCGGATGTCATCGACCCAGATCTCGCCATGGAAGATGAACAAACCCGAGCTGACGGCCACTCTGACCGCACTTGGGGCGCCCGTCCGTCCGGAATGGACAGTCCCAGAACTACGATCTGCTGACGGAACAGAGGGACGACGAGAAGGTGACCAGCTCCGAACTCAAGGGGCTCAGTGGGATGAAGCTGGACCAACTCATCCAAAAGTGCAAGGACCTGGATATCCAGGCACCTCCCAAGCCTACGAGGGGGCTGCTGATGCGGATGATCAGGGACGGGGTGCCGGCCACACCGAACGAGTTGGTGTCCTTCGGGCGCTATCGAAGGTACCGATACTGCGAGGTGCCTATGAGCTATTTGGATTGGGCCATCGACGAGTGCCACAACAACGAGAGCCACTCTCCGGACCTGGCGCGGCTGGTTAAGTGGGCGAAGGAGAACAAGGGGAAGGCCACCAGCTCAGCAGGGATCTCCAAACCGAAGGGGTACCGCGACCCGGAGGAAGTGACTCGGAAAGCACCGCCGCCCGCGGAGCTTCCACCCAAGTCATGCCTCCCAGCAGCAAAAGGGTCGAAGGAAGTGAAACCAAAGACCAAAAGCACACCCCGCAAGAAAGGACGAGCCAGCTCATCGGACGAGGAGGACTACTCCATGGTCACCGACCCGGAGAAGGAGATCGACCACGAGAGGATCCTGGACTTGGAGAAGACTGTCCTCGAGCTCAAGGCTCAAATCGACGCCGCAAAGAACGCCAATACTGGCAGCAGGTGACTGAGAGCATTGCGGTCAAAAGGCAGAAACAACTCGGGAAGGAGAAGGGCGAAACTATGAACTCAGCCGGGACTGAGGTGAAGATCGAACCCTCTGAGGACGAGGAGCTTGCGGAGGAGTTCTTCAAGAATGTCGAGAACGACATCTCCGACAGTGAGAACAACCACACCCAGGAGAACGACGACGAGACGATCAAGACGCCCAAGGTCAAGCTCCTCTATCCCGACGAATTATGACAGGGTGAAACGACTCCCGGGTCACAAGATGCGAAGGACAGCCCGGAAACGAGTGAAGAACTGGGCAGAGAAAACACTCGGCCTCATCACCACCGTCCTCTTGGCCTATACCTCAACCGTCTTGGAGGCGGTGGACCACTCGACCAAGGACGTGAGAGATTGGGCAGCTTCCCGGTGTTTTCCTGAGCCACACCCCGCAGATGACAGGATTGCTCTGCTTGAACTATTTTGCGGGGGAGCACAACTGACCCTGGAGTTTGCTAAGGCAGGTATGCCTGTACTTGAGCCTCGGGATATCATCCATGGACACGATCTCAGCCTCCCTGATGAGCAGGACCGGGTCATGGACGAGATCGATACCTTCAGACCCGAATGGGTTTGGGTCGCACTCCCTTGCACGCTGTGGGGACCATGGACGAGGCTGAACTTTAAAGATCGACCTCAAGAACTTCGTCGGAGAAGGGCAAAGCAAAAGAAGCTGATCCAGCTAGTCGTGAAGGCCGCCCACAGGCAAATCGCCGGGGGAAACCATGTGGCTTTTGAGCATCCCAGGGATTCTGAACTCTGGGAACAACCTGATATGAAAGAACTTTTGAGCAGTCCAGCCTTCATGGAGGCAAAGTTTGATATGTGCAGCTTCGATCTCCGAGCCGCATCGGATGGTGGTTTGCTCAAGAAGCCTACTAAGGTTATGTGTACCGACGAGGCCTATGTGAAGTTCCTCTCACGTCCCTGCTCCGGTGATCATGAACACACCCTCACGGCAGGACAAAATACCATAAAATACCAAACCCGCTGGGCACTACACGGAGAAGTTTGCGAAGACAGTGGTAAAAGGCCACAAGGCCATGAGAAAAGGGAGGCGGCGCATATGGGATTCCCTCACCGTTGAACTCAAGGGGGGTGTCCAACAGGATCATGGGGAAGCACTACGAGGACCAGCAGAAGACCTGACCATTGAGAAGGTTGAAGATGGATGTGCGGGAATTTCATTCCCCCCCAACGTTTCCACATCGGTGGGCATAGCGCTCCGAAGAATCCATCAAAACATATGGGGCATCCATCTAACGCCGACTTGGCAAGGCACCTGAAGCTGGCGGGGGCCACCAGCGAAGCTGTGAAAGCATGTCACCAACTACACTGCCAAACCTGCCGACGGCATGCTCAATCTGGGAGCAGGAGGCCGGCCAAGGTGGTGAAACCTCTGGACTTCAACGAGGAGGTCGCGGTGGACTCGATGCACCTCTATGACCTCACAGGCAATACTTTAAGGTGACAGTACTCTCCATCATGGACATTGGGTCCGGCTACCACATCGCTGCCCGGTCGACGGAAGAAAAGCAGGGGACTACACCAAGGCCTTCCTCAACTACTGGGTGGCTTGGGCCGGGGCTCCACAGAACACTTTGGTTGATCAGGAGAGCGGACCCACGAAAGACTTCCCGGAGGAGCTGGAGAAGCATGGGATAAAGGTGCACTACACAGCCGGACAGGCTCACTGGCAGAATGGACACATTGAAAGGCAAAACGAATGGTTCCGACAGATCTTCGACAGGGTCAAGGAGCACACCTCGATGCAAGACCATGAGACACCCTGGGTACTGGCGGCGGTTGGGCAGGCCAAGAACTTCCTGCGACGGCGTCATGGATACTCGCCGGCCCAATGGCTTTTCGGAGTCACACCAAGGCTGGGGGTTGGCTCCATCGACGACGAGGAGGACACCATGGAAGACCAATGGAATAGGAAAGCTGAAATCCGACATGCAGCCAGGGAAGCCTATGTGAAGGCACAAGCTGAAGAGGGGTTGAGAAGGGCCATGCACGGATGACCTCGAGTTCAACACACGGAGACTTTACACAAGGACAATACGTCTACATCTACCGGACCTCCAAGGCGGCTGGTGGAGTGGCCCGGAAACGGCAGAACATAGGGGAGTGGATTGGACATGGGGTCATCGTGGGTCAAGAAGGAAAGAACTTCTGGGTCTCCCGGGGAGGGAGATGCCTTCTATGTGCCCGAGAACATCTACGATTGGCCGAGTCCGAGGAATTGGGGGCAACATTGCAGGCCAAGGCGGTGAAGTCCGACCTCATCAAGCTGATTGAGGGCATGGAGAACGATGACGAGGAGGTCTTCGCCGATGCAACTGGTGAACCTCGACCTGATGAAGCTGACGATGCAATGGAGTACACCCCTTCCATGGCACCTGATGAAGAAATGAAAGAAGAAGGAGAACAGGCAACTGGATCCAAGAGGGCAGCTGAAGTGTCGGTGCCTGAAAGAGGATGAGACAAAAGGGGTACTGCAAGATGCTACCCAACGAGGTCCCGGTGCCCGAAGACAATGAGCTGTTGTGCTACATGGCATCGGAGAAAAGGGTGCTCTACAAAAGCAAGCGGACAAAGAGCTTAAATGGAACCAGATCCCCAAGGAGGAGATACATCTCTACAAGGAGGCGGAGGCAAAACAATGGCGGGAGCGCCTGAAGTACAAGGCCATCAGAATCATCTCCGCCAAAGAAGCGCAAAGGGTAAGACAACGGGTGCAAAAGGACCGGATCCTTCGGGCTAGATTCGCCTACCGGGACAAGAACTGCGCCAAGAGGCGAGAAGACCCAACAATTCCACCCAAGGCCAAGGCAAGGCTGTGTGTGGGAGGACATCGAGATCCTGACCTCCAGACTGGACAGTTAACCACTGAAGCGCCCACAGCAACGAAAACCTCGATAACATGCCTCGTCTTCCTGACCATCCAGATGGGCTGGACACTGGCTGCGGGAGACATCGAGGCCCATTCCTCAACGGGGTCGAGGCGAGAAGAGATTTGTACTTTGAGCCGCCCGCTCCAGACCTTGAAGGAGTGGAACCCGGAGGCCTCATCGAGATTGTGAAAGGGGTGTTTGGACTATCCACCTCCCCACGCTTATGGTGGGACAGGTTGGCACAGACCTTGTTGGAAATTAAGGTGGGGAGGCGCTATGGAAACTTCCACCTGGTTCAGCACTACCTAGACAGTGGACAAGGACGGAAACCTGCACGGCCTGTTGGCCACACATGTGGACGACATCCTGGTGACAGCTCCTACTCCGATTCGAAAGGACCTGGAGAGCGCCCTCTCTAATGTCTTCCCAATAGATGTTTGGGAGGAGGCCACCAATGGATTGGAGTATTGTGGAGTCTCAGTTCATCAAGATGAACATCAAGTGTCACTCAGCCAGGAGCACTATGTGAACACCCGGCTGCAGACGGTGGACATCCCGAAAAGGGCTATGCCGGAAGAAAGGGCTGATGAGGTGGCCAAAATGGACAACCAGTCCACAATTAGCGCATTGTCATGGTTGGCTTCACAGACCCGACCGGACATCCAAGTCGGTGTCTCCATGGCTCAAAGACGACAGAAGGACCCCACCTACGACGACATAAAAGCGACAAACCAGGTGGTGAGGATGGCTCAAAAGGAGAAGGCGGAGAAGGTGACCTACACCAAACTGGGTGGGTGGGACGACTTGGTGATCATCGTCTACCACGACGCTGCTTGGGCCAACATCCCGAACAAGAAGGACCACGAAGACTTTGAAGAGACCAAGGACATCGGCATCTACTCCCAGCTCGGACACGTGGTGGTCATAGCCAATAAGGACGTACTCTTGGGCAAGACCGGAAAAGGCCTACTGGCCGCATGGAAGTCACATGCCTGCCCAAGGGTGTGCCGGAGCACATTCGCTTCAGAGACGATGGCAGCTCTGGAGGGGTGGGAAGCCGGGATCGCATTCCGCGATCTTCTGAAGGGATGTTTCCCCGCTGGGTGCCCCGGCGGCCTTCCAATGGTCTCCGTGACGGACTGCAAGAGCTTGTTCGATTCGGTGCATCGCGCCGGCGGTCCAAGGGCTCCAGCTGAAAAGCGACTTCTGGTTGACCTTGCAGCACTCAGACAGATGGTGCAGCAGGAAGTGAATTCATGGAGCCCGGAGGAGAGGGCAGCTTTTGACAAAGCTTTGAAGTGGATCCCGACAACACACCAGCTCGCTGATTGTTTGACAAAAGTGATCACTAAAGGTGGCTGGTGGGACCACTTATGAAATTTGACGGCAGCAGGATCAACAGTACAGAGAGGGAGTGTCAATGAAGGACCCCTCTGTTGCTTCCTGCCGACCGGTCGCCGTATAGGCACAAGGGTTTGCTGAAGGTAAAAGGACCGCGTCCCTTCCTGTTTTACAGTAACAAGTGCCTTACTAGGTCATACATGGCTTTGCACCACATCTTGCGCCGCCTAGAGAATTGCAGCCCGATCGCAAGGGGCGAACTCATTGACTCAACTAATTACGAGTCTTTGTGGCTCACCTTCCTGATCCACCCGCACTTTTGGATCCATATCCTGGCAGCTCAGCATACTAAGACTACACACCAGTTTCTTGAAGCTATGTGGAACTAGAATGGTTCCCTCGCATGAACGAAGAGCCTCTCTCCAACAATTGGCCCAGTGATGGACAGTAGCGCTTTGGAAGATGACTCTAATTGGAGAACCGGTCCGCTGGTTTCCTCCTTCCATTGATTGTTGGAGGTGTACTTTCCTTAGCACGTTGATCGTTTTCCAATTTTTCAACTGTAGCTGGAGGTGATAGGCATGGTCGGCTGAGTCAAGAAGAGCACATTATTTACCATGATTTACCTCTTGATAATGATAGTTGGAAGCCATCTCGCGCTTGACAATGTGAAACACATCTCACTTCCTTCGCACTTTTTGGGGCTAGCCAATGTAGACGGACCGAGGGCCCCTCAGCGCATCCCATCCGAATTTCGGGTGGCCTGGAGCAGCAACCGGAGGAGAAGGAGGAGGTTGCAATAAGCCCTCCAGACAAGCACCGGCCTTCGTGAAGATTGAATATGGTTAGATGGCACAATGTCTCTGACAAGGTGTGTTGATGATGGGCTTGCCTGGCAGTTGTTTCAGTTCCTTTTGCACTTTTATCGCAGGTTTTGAAGGCTTGCAAGTTCAGTGTCCATGCTGGTAGTATGAAGGAAGACCTGATATCCCCCTGAAAGCCGCGACTTCAAGCTGGTCGAATGAAATACGTTGAGGAGCGGCGTTCTTCATGCTTCTCTTTGCTTGGAATAATGTTGAATTTTGCAATCTGATCAGCCAGTTTCAATTTTCATGGCCGAGTTGAGCTGTGCATGTTGGGGCAAAGCCCCCAGCCTGAGGTCTTTTGCACAGCCCCTAAAGCCCTAAGGGGGCCTTTCACGGGGGAGCGAATCTGAGCAGGTGCGCCCATCAGACTCGGGCATCTGAATCGGAACGATTTTCAGCACCGAGGTGGGGATCCAATGATCTCGACATGGCTCGACATGTCTCAATGAACTTTAGGACAGCAAGAGCTGAAACCAACCGAGGGTGAGTGTTTGGGGGTAAGGACACACATGACTATATAAGCATGTATGAGCAACACCGCCCTTCAATCTAATGTACTGCAATATGTTCATTTCACAGAGTTGATGGTGGCTCAATGGGAGCAGGACGCCCCACACTTCTGTGCAGCGGGGAGCGCTTTGTTCAACTTTATTCTTCGTAGTCCCCCAGTGGAACCGAGTTACAATCCTTCGGGCAGGCTTAAAAACAGACCAACTATCAGTATTTAGAAGGAGGCATGCTGAACCAGGATTCTAGAGCTGCGTTGATTGGCTTTGGAACCTTTGGTCTCTAGTGGATCCACTGGGGATGCTGTGAGGTCGGTGTCCAACCGAGAACAAAGACCCATAAGGTCAGTGGCAAAATCAGCTCGCTGGTGAAGGCGAAGGTGCTGTCGCCACCTGCACTCGCCACCTTTCAGTGGGGACTGACCCGCTTCAGTGGGTCTGTAGACACATGGGCCCCACCACGCATGCAACTAGTGGCTCTGGGTCGAGGTTCTTTTTGAGAACAGGTGGTTGCATGTGGTTGCCATGTTGCAGTGGCCACTGGAACGCTAGGTTTGACGAGTTTGTCTCTATGTGTTTCCAGGAGCTGCCGTCCTGGTCCTGCGATCTTGGCTGGTTCAGCCTCTGTTTGTTGGCCATGCGATTGTAACATGGACCAGCCCTCCTTCTACCAATTCCTAGGAAGCGCAAGACCCAACGAATCACAAAACAAAAAGATACGAAAATCATCCATCGGCAAAAAAACGCCATGGACAGATAGCAGCCAGCTCAGCTACAAGGCGCGGTCTTCGGACGGCTCATAGATGTGTAGCGCGTAGGCCTCAGTTGCGGGTAGACCTCAGTTTGGTGCCGTTTGAGGAGATGCGTCGATAAGGGTTATATATACTTTATAGTCATGTAGACTCACTTCCGGCCCGGATTTTCGTAGCTTGTCCATACTGTTGCAGAATGCCCATGGTTTATTGTCCCTTCTATGTATGCCCACTGTTAGGCCAAGTGAGGAGCCAGTTCATCTACAAGTGGCCTTTCCGGAAAATCCCCCATGATTGTGGGCTTATAAAATGCAGATCCTTTTCCTTTACACAATGCAAATTCCAAGACACATTTTATAAACATTAGTGTTTTTTTTAAGGATAACTACATAATATCTGGAGTATCGTCATTTTATAAACTTTACTAACTTGGACACTGAATGCCAATAATAGAGGGCAGGTGAACCCCGTAATCTCATTTTATAAACATTCACTTG
>CAXAMN010013069.1:155340-170674 GCA_963970005.1 Durusdinium trenchii
GACCCCCGTCGATCCGAAGCCATGCTCCGGCCGGAGAGGAGAAAAGTACACAAAAAGTAGCTAGTTAATGTTTAATTCTTAGTTATTTTCCATTATTTTCATGGTCATATTCCTTCAGTTCCTGTCTTTCCTTGAGGTTTGAAGAGTTTTGAAAAGTGGGTTCAAATTTAGTTGTTGATTATTGAAAAAATAAATTTTCAGAATCTGAAAATTCAGAATCTGAATCATTACTAAAGAATAACTATTTCAGAATCTTGAGATCTTGACATGACAAATTTTCATTTTATAAAGTATCCGGATTTGGCTTCTTACGGACATTTCCGATGAGCAATTGCATGTTATAAAGTGTTTCTTCCTGGATGTCGATTTCTATCTTAACCTATCACAACCTGTGCTGGTCATTTTATAAACTAGTTTGTTTTTCATTTTATAAACCAAAAAACTATCCTTCTATAAACCCACAAAGTTTATAAAATGCAAAATCAGCGCGCCTATGAACAATCACGGGGGATTCCGGAAATATCCTCACCAAAAACGCTTGATGTGTTTGCTATACTTGCTCATCTTACTCTGAGCCCCTCACCAACAAGATCGGACCTTGTTGGTCCACTGGACAAGGTGGTCCACTGATGCCGTAAGCTTGCGCTTCCGTCAGGATGGTTGTAGAGATCCGACCGACGAGCTGGGGAGCCCAGAGCTGGGGTGATGGGAGTTTGGTCATTCTCCTGAGAACGGGCACCGAAAGAATCAGACGCGTTGAGAGAGTAAATAGACTTGGACAATCTAGGAAAGACGCCAAAGAAAGGAGCCAAAAGATCGTTAGCATTGTTGATGGTGAGGTTTGTTTTGGGCATAATTAGTGCTTTTAATTGAAATGACCCCAGGCATGACATACCGGGCACAGATGTTGGGGAGCGGAGAGCAAATTTGCACACAAGAAAGTGAGAGTGCTCACGAGTGAACTCAAATTTAGGGATTTGATGCAAACTGGGCCACCTGGCAACATCTTCAACAGATGCAATTGTGCAAGCCATATAGTGTTGAAGAAAAGTAACGCACGTGCATTCAGCAAAACATGCTGCGTCTAGGCTATAGGGGCCTTTGCTGCCTGCTTTATTCAAGGGTGTTTTTTTTCATCGATGGGCATCAACTAGTTGGATCCATGGGGTCGTGGAAGATGGCTTTCCTTTGGCAGTGAGTTCTTTTTTTTCCAATCAGTCAGAGTTGGCGAGACGCTTGGTGGGAGGATGTTGGGAGCTAGGTTAGCTTCTCCCTGCAGGCAGCACAACTCACCAAAGGACGCTTTCTGGTGGAGAGTAGCTGGAGCTCTTCCAATGCTTTACTAGGCCGCCCATCCATGTGGTTCACAGAGGGTATGGGCTATCATTGGCTAACGAGTAGCGGCCGAGGTCCACAGACGGAATGGCAGGCCTACTGCCGGGGCGTGCGGGGGCAGACGGGGAGGATCAGGGAGGTCTGAAGAAGTTCACCTTGAAAACTGTCAGAACATGGGAAGAGGAAGGTGTGTGGTGGAGGGTCCTGGGAATGGCTCCATGCAAGGAGTTCGTTGTGGCTCATAATTGGAAGTGCTAACAGCTCCGATTTGGGGTGGGAACCCAGTGCGTCTTTTCATGTCATCACACGACCATGCGCCAATGGGGTGTGAAGCATGCAATGACAGAAACTCACACAAACCAATGGCGCTGGCTTGTTGCTCTTCTAGCCACGGGATCCTGCACGAGGTTTCGTTCAGAATTTGCACAAAATTGCAATCTCCTTGCAGGGGTGGCTGTTTCATCCTGTTTCATCCATCCACCCAGCCCACCGTCACGGAGGACCACTCCGCTCCCCACCTGGTCCCAAACGCCAGGGCAACACCCTGGATGACCTGGCCAGATCCTCGAAGCGCGCGAGCCGGTATCCAGAGAAGTGCGGGCGCCTGCCAACACCAGCTTACAAGAGAAGCCTCTTGGAGTGAGCTGGGGAGGAGGGTGCGATGTTAAATTGGTGGTAAATCTATAGACACCACTTGCAAAGAAGGAGGTGGTGGACTCAGATGCCCGCAAGTAGTTGTGGATCAAACTCTTTGAAAGATGCTTCCCGTTCAACGGGGCTAAATGGGATTGGGTCAGGCGGCGCATGGCGGCACAAAAACAATCGACCCTGACAGACTTTGCCCAACTCAGGATTCAAACTCCCAGTGTTTTTTTTGCATTCTGCACTTTGGCTTTTCCCCATCAGAACCACGGGATTAGTAGTGATATGTCAGATTGTAAATAGGGTTGTGACCTGTATTATGTACCATATTATGTTTACCACATCGCTGAAGTTGAGAGATCAAATGTGGGGCCATTGTTGGTGACTTGGGGGTACCACTGGGCCAAGAACTGATACTAGGAAGATCTGGCAAGTTAAGCCATATCCCTGCATGCTTTGTTTCGCCACAAGGGTCGAACCCCCTCAGTGCCTCGGTTGGTGCAGCGGCACTCAGGAGATGGCCCCCTGATGCATTTCAAAGAGGTTTGCTCCACCGTTGATGAAGAGGCCCTCCCGGGCCAGACCGCCGACCGAACGACCGGCACTGCTTCAGCAGAGGATTGTCCAGAGGATGGTCATGTTCCAAACTGACCTGATAAACTCAGAACTGGCTGTGGTGCAGTATATATAACATGCGACAAGCAAAGGGTTGCACATGTTGATATATTTTGCCTTGGGGTGCAGGGTGTTGAACCACGAGCAGAGGACGGAGGTGTATATCTGTATGTCATAATGGAGGAGGCAGGGCGCGAGCTGAAAGCCAAACACTTGCGAGGACTCCGACACCGACTCCTCCTTCGGCGAGTATTCGGGGGACGATGACGAGCCGCCAGTTCCCGCTCCGCCTGGCTCTCAGATGAGTCTGTTGACAGGGCCCCAGCGGTTTCCTTTTTGGTGGAGTTCAAGCAGCATAAGGCTACTGTCAGTCCAGTCAGTCCAAGAAATGTCAGGTGCAGGGCTAACAAAAGGGCCGCGCTGTTTCAATCACAACTTGGAGCCGCTCCGTTCTGTGGGGTTGGTCCTTCTTCAACTCTCATAAATTGATGGCCTCCTCGGTCCTGAGTGGTGCCAACTTCAACACTGACTGAGGCACAAGCCCTACCTCCATATCCATGTCTTTCAGAGACAGGTTGCTAATTTTCAAACTATCTGACCAAGCTCTTTACAGCTGTCTCCAGATCAAGAAACAACTTACAGGACCAAGACTCAAAACCCAAGACATGTACACTCATCTGCCACTTGTTGCTTCCTTGTTTAACCAGTGCTGCACACTACACCTCAGCTCCCCAAAACCTTCTGCCCTGTCGACCCATCGCGCCATCGACCCTCGCCATGTCCCGGCCACTTTGGCCGGCCTTGGGGAGCTCGGGGGGCTCGACTGGCTCGCGCGCCCGCAGTTTGATGGCCGTGGCAACCTCGCATCCACCGGCGCCATTTGCGATGGTGAGCCAAAGGCCACAGGGAGCACCCTGGTGGGCCCTCTTGGTGTCTGGCTTGGGCCTGGGAACTGCTGTGGCACTGCTCCTGCGGCTGCTGGCCTGGTGGAGGTGGGCCGTTTAACAGCTCACATCACACTCACACAGAAGTTCCCATCCATTCCATGGCACGAAGTCTAAGTCAGGAGTCCAGTGGCTTGTTATGCATTTTTTCCCCAAACAGTTTACTGTGGGGGTTCTATCTTAGAAAAGGAGAGCTGGCGACACTGACTGTTGTCCTCCTCTTGTCCTCCTCTTATCCTGCTGTTGTCCTCTGGCCGTGCTGACCAGGGCCGCACCCCTGAACTCTGTGGCCGAGTGTTTAGAATGCTGAGTGACGTCCAATCAGACGCCCGCGAAAGAAGCGGGTTCGCGTAGGGGCCCGTCTCATACTGTTGATAGATCCGGCGCCCGATAATGTGCCCGTGAGACGCATTGGACATGGTCAAATTTTTCATGAATATGGTCAACAGCTGGAGAGGAGTGTGGCCGAACACATAGCGATGTCGATGCCAATCATTGATGAAGCAGTTTGCTCTTGGGGGGAAGGTAGGGCGTACCAAGAAATCGTTTTTGAATGTTTTTGAGTGACATTGGTCCAAACGAATCGTATTGAAACTGTTTTGGGTCTATGCTAGTATAATTCTAACTTTGTTTTTCATATGTCTTAAATGTCGAACTTTCCAGATATATTTGATCGGATTTCAAGCTCATGACAGTTGACCAGGAGCTACCAGAAGTTCCAGTCCCGCCCACTCCGCGCGCTGCCGCGCCCGGACGACCGGCCCGCCGACGCGGCGGGGGGGTGGCCGCTTGCAAGAGCTGGTGGCCCAGTGGCGGATCCACGCGGAGGAGACACGGGAGACCACTGCGTCCCTCCGAAAGTCGGTGGAGCAGCAGCAACGGCTCTACCAGATCTTTGTCAGGTTGATGGTAGTGCTTAGCAGGGGAATGGCGGTGTTCAGGGAGTTGGGCGGATTCCCATCTGGGGATTTGTGGGTTGGTCTTTGCATGTCTCTGCGTACGACAAGTGGTTGGAAGGAGGTTAACACCGGTTTAGCTTCCCAAAAACCAGTTCAAGAGGTGATCTTAAAGCCAATCAACTTGTCTCTTCCGTGCAAGTGCGAGCCATTGCCTCATCTCGTGTGCAACACTTCCCCGGCCCATCTCAGGATGGTGGCGACCGACTTCCAACGGAAACTGGATGAAGCTTCCAAGAGGAAGCTTGGCACTTTGCGCATGGAGGCAAGGCGAGGTAAAAGTAAAAGCGAACAGGCTGGTAAAGACATCATTCTGGAAAGGCGAGAAGCATGGGTCGAGTTTACACAATCGTTTCACCCTGCATGGGAGGTGGCCCCTGAATCTTTGCAGCAGCTGCGCTCCTTGGTCTCCTGCAAGCAGGGTGGGCCCAGCACCTCCGGCGCACCCAGCGCCAGCGCGGCCTTGGCGCCCAGCACTGGTGCCGGGACACCGGCGCCGGAGGCAGAGGCGGCGCTGCAGCGGCTGCTGCGGACGAGTGCTTCGGAGGCTGAGGCGAAGCGCTCACTGCAGACCTTGTCAATGATCTTGCAGAACTTGTTGAGCCATCCAACACAAGAGAAGTACAAGGCACGTGGTGCAAAAGAGATGGGAGTGGATGTCGGAAGTGTGATAGATCGGGAAATGCGCACCACCTGGGAATCATGGGAAGCCAGTGCACTTAATTGCACAGTGGGTTGCATACACTATCCTCGATTCCTAGAATGTCACAAATGTACATTAAGCACCCACCCTTGGTGTTTCAGCCGAGCAAAGGTGCCCCAGGTGTTTCACTCGCGGATGCTGTCCACAGATTCGATGCTTTTTGCGTCGACTCGACAGGAGGTGAGCGCCAGCAGCACCCGTTTTCGGGAGACCTTCGAAGCATCGGACGGCGCGGCTGCAGAGCTGTTGAAGCTCGCGGGCTTCCAGTCACCGGGTAATGAACAGGGCTTTTGCATGGTTTTTCTCGACATAGTCAACGCCTGTCACACCCACAGCGCCCTAAAAGATCACACCTTGAACCACTTCATTGTGCTTCATGGGTCCGGGGTGAGAGCAAGCTTCCAACCTGGTTCGTTTGGGATCTGAGGCAGGAGGGTGAGAGCTTCAAATGGCTGAACGGAAGCGGGCGAACGATGGAAGCGTCGAAGCTGCAAGAGTTCTTGCAGGAGGCCTTGAGGGAGGAGCGCTACAAGAAGGAGGACAAGCCCAGCCCCAGAAAAGACGCTGGGCCGAGCAGCAGGCTCTTCAAATTGTTGTATGGTATTAATAAGCATGGGGTAGTGGTGCGTGGGTGGCTCTTGGATGCTTTTGCATTGTTGAACTGTCAGGAGAAGATGTCAGTTGTTCATGTTTCAACTCCATCTCCGCTGAGCACCTTGAACGGGGGTTCTGTTGCTCAAGGCTGCAGGCTAATGATTAATCATGTCGCTTAGCTCTAAAAGCTCGGCAAAAAAACATGAAAAAGCTCAGACAATCTTGTGCTCCAAAAAAGCTTAAGAGCGCGACATCCCTCATCAAACGGCTCCACGGTAGAAACCTGCCTCATCCTCATCCCTCACTCAATGTGCAGCTCAAACCGACCTTCAGGAAGACATGGCCTCCATGGAGGGCATGGCGCCATGGGCTTCGGCCATGGTCCAGGAGCAGCTCTCAAAGCTGGGCCCCCCCTGAGCGAACGCCGCGGCCGCCCCGGACTGGCGGAACCATGTTGCGGTGGAAAAGACAAGACTGGCTTTGGCGGGTCAGGGGTGGTCAGGGTATGTCAGGGTGGGTGGGGATTCAGGAAAATAGCGCCATGATTTATGACTGTGATTAACATCATGTAGTGTGGGATAGTGTGGGTGTCACATATTTGTCACTCAATGTACCTCAATTGGATTTATCACGATTGATTTTTTCATACTTTTCCCCAGTCCCCAAGTCTCCACGACCCTTCCTTCACATAACCTTATATGCTTGAATCTACACCAACCTCACCTCTAGACTTGAGCCGTGGATCCACGGCAAGTTACCATCACGATTTCCACTCCATTTGAAGCCTTTCAGCAACAATCAGTCTTCACTCTTCATTGTATCTCTTCCGCCCTGAGGCCTCGAACTCGGCGACTGTCCAAGTTCTCTCGGTACAGCTGCTTGGAATTGATTGATTTGAGCTGGCAGACCTTAGTGGCTCTTCGTCCCGTTTGGTCGCCTGTCAGCTGGGCAAACCATGCCGCCATACAGTTGGAGGATATATGAATTGGTTTCTTAAGCTTTGAGGCGTTGATGAGACGGACTTTCTCAAGAAGAAAGCGCAGAGCTTGCTCCCAGATCTGAATTTGGTTCTGGAACGCTTGCGCAGTGGCAACGAGGGCCCCACAGCTGCAGATCAGCTTGGACCGTGCTTGGCAAAAGTAAAAAATCAAATAGGAACAACCTCACTGGTGCACTCATTACTGTAGTTGGAGAGGCCTGTTGGATTTCGCCCACCCAGCTTTGATGACTCAATGTTCCGGTCTTTTGATCCTGACGACTCGAGGACGACTCTTCCATGACCAGTCGCACCATGTCGCACCCAGTCGCCCAGTCCGTTTTTTCATGCCGCAGGCATAGTAGCGTGCTTGCTACTAGTAGCTTCTTGTTACTGGTATAGTAACATATAGTAACGCCAGGAGCTACTAGTAGCGTCCTTGCTACGCTTCTTCTTTGAGGCCTCTCGGAGTCGGAGATGGAGCGCTACGGCGCCGCCTTTGTGCGCTTCAAGGATCCCGACGGCCCCGAGTTGCACAAGGACAGCCCGCGAGCTGCGCCGGCCGCCTGCGGCAGCACCGCCTGTCTGGTGGCTCCTCCCTTAAGGCATCCTTTGTGTCCATACTGCAAGGGCTTACTATGCACCTTCAACATCCTTCAATGGCTTTCATTTTGGTTCTCACATCTTTGTGTCACCCAGTAAACCTGGTGAAAGACTTCGGCATCCAGGATGAGCTGCCCAGTATGTTGTCCTTCTTGGGCTTCCCCAACACGGACCCCGAGAAGTGCCGCGAGATCGCGGAGCCCGGGCGGAACGGGTAGACGATGGAACGACCACCGGCGGCGCCCGCTGAAGAGCGGCCAAACTGATGGACTTAGGTGTTGCCCTGGTTGTGCAGTTGTGTGGTTCTTGTTGCTGTACAAGTCTTCTAGTGCTGGACCTTGAGGAAAGAACAAGCACATACAAGCGCAGTAGATAAGCAACAAATCCGACATGTCCGCTGCTGAGGCGGACTCAGCTGTTCCCAGATTCTTACATGGCTTGGTGTGATAGAGGTGGAATGCCTATACTTAGACTCAGCCAAGGACGACTGTGCAGACTATGAAACCTTTGAAAAGTCGGACTTTCTGCGACTTGTCTGCGGTGCCAGCGTTAGGAAGGGTCACCCAGTGGCTCAGAGCTCAAAATACATCAAGCAGTGAGACCAAAATGCGTCCTCCTAGAGTGACCCCCCAAACACATTCGAAGTACTCGCGTGTTTCTAGACTCTAAGTGAATGCATCCAACAGTTTCCTACAATGTGTTTTCATGTGTTTCCTCACACTCTTGGGGAGCACAAAGCACAGGTTCCTGCAGAAATCCCTTTTTCAGCTCAAGTTGAACTCATTTCTCTGTTTGGATGTTCTCCGCCCATGAGCCCACACATTTCTCCACTGCAGGGAGTTCATGGAGAAGTGGATCGCTTGGGAGCGGGAACGGTACAAGGCGCCATCTCTCTCTTCAGCCACGCCCAGTGAAGTTCCCCAAACTGCTGGGGAACAACAACTGATAACTAGGGAACTGCTGAACTGCAGGGCACCAAGATATGATGCAACCAGTGTTCACATTTCATGGACAAGATTCTCCACCACCTGACGAGCACTAGCCTTGTTTATAGCATCTCCATCAAGCTGCTAATCTTGGAAAAAGACATATTGGCCTTTCATGGCAGTTCTTATGCAGTGAACACGCACCAGCGACACGTGCACCACAAAACAGTGCGGGGTGCAGCAGGGCCCAGTTCCCACAATGATGCTTTATGCGCGGCTCATTTCGGCAGACACAGGGGGAAGAAGCCAAGATTGCAATTTCATGAGTTCCCAATTGTCCCGCCATCGGTCAACTTGTCACGAACTCGGGATTGTTGGATTGGCTGCCCCCCTCGAGAACTTGATGATGCTAGCTGCTTTTGGTATGTTGCGGCAACTGCAAGGGGTCCTGCCGCGCTTCCTGCCAGGAGATTTTTGCGTCGTATGACGATGCATCTTGGATGACCGGTGAATCATTTTGGATGTCTACAGGTGCCCCAACCCAAATCGTGTCTACAGTGCTTAATGCTTATTCGATCCACTGGGGCAGCAAAAGGAATACCATGGAGAGCCCCGCCGTTTCGGGGGGTCCAAGCGCTGCTTTTTGTGGTGGGTTCCAAGCGATACTGTTCGGTCAGCTTGAGAAACTCGGTGGAAGAACACCCCGAGAAACATGAAGAAGAATTGACATTTGTAGTAAGACACCATTGGTAATTAGGGCGTGTTAAGTGGTGCATAGTGTGGTGCATCTGAAGCTGCTTTTGGCCCGTCCAGTTTAGGACTTCACAGGCGTTTGCTCACAGAGGTCATTCATGTTTGCGGAGATCAGACATTAGTCATTAGTCATTCTGAAGGTGTTGGATGTATAAAATGACAAGTGCACTTTCTCACTAAACGGAGCGCCGGCTTGTTCGTCTCAGCTTGCTTAAGCCCGTCGCTCGACCGAGGATGGAAGTGGTTTTTTAGATACGACGGAGCTCATGACATTTGTCAGCTCCTTGGGTTTCACACCGCTTCGCAGCAGCTTGTCACAGACAGGAGGGAGCGACGAAGCGGAGTCCTATGTGCGAATGGACGAGGGGATGTGGGAGCTGATGATTGTTCAGTTTTCTTTGGTATCCAGTGCAGGCTGCAGATGACTTACCATCTCTCCCAGTAGTCTAAACGCCGGCCTGTCAATGTTTCGGGGAGTCCAGGGTCCGACTCGCGGCTCGCAGCACACACGACACGACACGCACGACACGAGGCATGGTGAAAGAAGCGTTGGACCTGGTGGATATGGATCGCAATGGCCGCTTAGCCCAAGCTGCCAACCATGAACCAGTCAATGAAACATATAATGCTGCATGTTGGCCTCTGGCCTGTGAGGCAACGGAATTGACCGGGAACCAAATGGAACAAAGGACACCCACCAAGAGTAGAAATTGCTACTGTACCCGGTTTGTTGCTTGCTTTAGCTGCTGTAGCTGCTGGCCACGTAGTTGGCCCTATCCATCAGGCCGTTGCGTCGCACCTATTAGCCTATCCATACCTATTCATTAGAGACTATCCATCCCTGCTATCACCCATGTGCTATGAGTTGTTCCTTTTGCTGTTTGGCCCCTATCCAGAAATGGTCGACATGTCTTGCCAGGACAAGTCGGCCAATCATGTTGTACGTACAACAGGTCCAAGCTGGCAAGCCTCGCCAGCAATGTTGGGACCTCATATTTCTGATCCTCGCAGTAGCTCACATGAGGCGACCCGGGTACTATGACACAGCATCGGGCATTGATTATTCGGCCAACTCCTCGCAAGATTCAAAAACCTTTACGACACTGCAGGACATATATATATATATACCTACGGTGGAGGCCATCACTATTTGGTTGGAGGCCGTCGCTATTACAGTAGGTTGGAGGCCATCGCCATTAGGAATCAACCTTTCTGATTTATTGCTATTAGAGGATGCAGAAGTGCACAGCCCATTCATGTGCTAAGTCCGTGACACATCTATGACGCTGGCAGCACGCCAGTAATGCCAAGGCTTGCTAGACTTTGAAGAAGTGGTTGGGGCCTCAGCTGCCTTGATGGGGCAATGGACCTGTTTGTACGGGGGTCCTAGGTCGTGATGCCCAGATATGTTTGATATATTTTGCTTTTGAAGGACATCACTTGAAAAAGTAAATGAAAGTTAGAGGCGTTGTTTTTTAAGGCATGGATTCTGGGTGCCACCTGCATGCTGCAGGTGCTTCTCATGCATTGCTACCGGCATTCAGAGGGTTTCACCTTGGATGAGTTGCAGATGCTCGACTGCAGCGGAAGGAAACAAGCGTGGACACTCTCAAAAACTCAAGCTTATTATGGTGAGGTTTGGTTGCTATTTGGCCAACATCAATGTGATTGTTCAAGTTGTGCAGCCACCAAAGAACAACTTCTACAAACAAGAGGGTTCCGCACCTCGAGTTGCTGAAGACTCCTTCATCCTTCGAGCACTATGGACTATGGGTCTTCTTGGCTGGCTTTCCATCAGCCATCAGCGATGTCAATGGTCAACCATATCCTTTGCCCACACAAATCTTCTGATGTGCGACAATGTGGGACTCGTTGATTTGCAGTGAATGGTATTTTGGCTTTTGCTTGGCTCGCTTCGTTTTTCTTTCCAGTAGCACATTGCCCTACAGAATCCCACAGAGAAGCGTTGCAGTGAGTCATTGTTTAGTTGATCTAGGGAACAAGCTGGGGGTTTGACAAGGGAATGCCCAGTCTTCCTACTGCTGATCTGTGGGATTGACGGAGGACGGGCTGTGAGAGGTACAAGGTTTGGTCCACTCCCCAAAGTGACACGATTGACAGACTTTCTGAAGGACGATCACTGCAATATATCAAGATGTGGTCGACCAAGTGTCGTGCCTTGTTTGCAATGTGGCCAATCATCATGCACTGTTCCCATTGCCTTCTTTTCCACGCTGATGTTGTTGGAAGTTCTGATCCACGAGCAGAACTTGAGAAACATGTATATAGTTGAGATCGCACAGACTCGTTCAATCAGTTGCCTTGGAGTTGCCTTTGTTGACCACATGTTGGTCCAACATGCATGGCACTATCATCCCTGGGTAGGTTAGGGAGGAAGCTATTTAACTTTATGAAACTGCCTAGTCACAACCCGGAGTTCATCCTGAACTTCCACGTCGAACATCACTTGCATGCTACAACATTTGACGTGTCACTAGCATAGAATAGGATCAAGGATTTCCGCCTAGCATGGTCATTGGGAAGATTTCATGATGACTAATGACTAATGCTTTCGGCAGAATGTGTTCACATGGTGGCCCCCTCGGCAGGCGCCGGCGGGAAGGTACCAACCTTTTACCGGCCGCCGCCTGGCGATGTTTGTGGGAAGGAAGGCGTTGCTGGGTTTGGAAGAACTGCAAAGGCACTGGCACCACCTGAAACGTCCAATAGTTGATTTGTGGGCCCTGCAGATCCTAGGAAGTCATTTCGAGAACCACCAGAATCTTCGAGCATGTCCAAGTAACACTAGTATCACTAGTGCTCGCAAAGGATATGATCAGCAGAATGGCATGCTCTGACTTTCTGGATGGTCTTTAGTTGTTGGTGAAACATGATACAACTGTGCGAGCTGTGTTCCCAGCAGGTGGCTTTGGTATGCTTTGGTCCACCTACAGCACAATTGATGGTAGGAGCTTCGCAAAAGGATGGCGTTCTGTGGGATGGCAGATTAAACAAATTACCTCCAGGTTGGCGTGGGCCCATGCCATTTGTGCGAGTAGCAGCGGGGAAGTCATTTTGCGCAATCAGGTGGGCCTTTCTGTCTCCGATTGAGCCCGTGACTGCCCAGGAAATGCTTGGCGATGTGCTAGTACAGTTTTTTGGCCCAGCTCAAGCTCAGAAAGCCAGGGAGATGCAACAGGACTGACGAATGGTATATACAGACGGGCAAGTTTGGGCAGATCTTGAGGATCGGCAGATTAAAGAGCACCATTCTCCAGGGGTGTTCAAACAGCTGTGTTCCGAAGTTCAATTTGTCCCGGTTCGTTTCCGAACCTCTTTGGGCCACCTGCAGCAAAGTCATTACCCGAAGGGCAGAGACCTGTGGGTGCAAAGTGGTGACCCTGCTTCAAACCATGTTAACACTTGTTGATTGTTTGAATCCAACTTGGTTTGACACTTGCAGGTAGATCCTCCAACATGCATGGTATATTATAGTTCAGTGACTGGTGGAACTCCCAAAAGCAGGAACCTTAGACCCTCAGTTGAGCCAGTTGCAGATGTTTGTGCAATCCCATGGGTAGATTTCTTTCCCTCAGAAGAGATGGCTGTCAAGCGAGCACATGGCTTCCATCGACGCAGGAATGCATCGCCCGCATGAATAAGAGAGAAAGCAATCGCCCCAGCCACCTGGCAAACATAAATGTTCGGACGGCGGGAGGTTCGCGGTAGCAAGTTCATATTGGCAGCGGGAAGCTATTGACCTTTTTGAGCGGTGGTCAACGTCACATTTGGCATATAGTTAGCGAGGTTAGTGATGGAATATGATGGAATGTACTCGTATCACCAATGGTGAAGTATATAATTATATAGTTATATTTATATACCGATGTTCAACTTCAACCACCGGTCAGTAGGCAAGTATTCAGATTCCGCTGCTGGGCGGGCTGGTGCCTGTTGGAAAGGCTGGGAGCCCCGGTATCTTTGTGCACACTCCCGAGCTTGATGACCGAGGCTCCCAGTCGCAACACGCACGGCCGAAGACCACCTTCGGAACCTTGGTTGCAGCCAACTAGGTTGAGGTCTCGGGGTAAATCATACTCAGTGTGCAGTGTGTGACACAGAAGAGTCATTTGTCAGGCGCTTGCTTTAATGAGGTTTGGTCACAGTTCCGAGTTTCTGCCCGATTTCACCTCTCAACTGTTCCACCAAGCTTTGCTTCATGTGGCTGACTTTACGCATAGCAGAGTACAGACAGCCGTATCACGTGTCATTTTGACGATTGATGGAGCTCCTTGAATAATTATTGATTGGTTCGGTTCCCCAAGTGAAGGACACTCATGACTACATTCTGAAGGAACCTAAGGATGCCATGCTTTACTTTTGACATGATCTGGGGGAATGTTTGACGTCCGAGCGGGGGTGGCCGGACTGTGCTGGAAGCCGGACTCTTGGTGCCATGGCGCCGTTTTGGACCACCCACAATTAGGATCGACAAAGAGCACAGCTGTGAAGGACACAAACATCTCACCAAGTGGACTACGGTGACTAGTCAGCTGTTGTGGGTATAGATTGGTGCATGATCGCTTCATAGATGTCATGCTACATGCCAAGGTAAAATTTGCATATTAGCATCAAAAATTGCACATCCAACAGCACTCAACCATTGGCTGCAAATCCCACATTTCTTGTTCCACAATCTGCAAAGTACCTTGAATTTGCTAACCAGGCTCAAGCCCACAACATCATCTAAGATCTATGTGTTTGAAAGTCTGCCTCAGCAAACGCCTTGAATAATGAGGCATGGGCTTTCATGAAGTCCTACTCTGGGCGCGGCGCCTACGAGAGAAGGCCAGAGATGCGTACCACTGTAGTTAGTCGCTGTAGTCCAAGGGTCTAAGCCTGATAAGTCTCGAGATAGTTTTTTGGACGGTCGAATTGTTTCCTAACATTTCTGGATGGTTCCAGAACTGCTTCTTGGTCAAGTTTATTGCCTTTCTTCCAGTGGTTTGTGTGCCAGTGGTATGGGACACTGTCATCCTTGAAGCTATATAAGGTACCTGTTTCTTTGTACTTTCATCTTTGCTTATGGGGGCCCGGCTCGTAACGGGAAGTGTGACTTATACAGTTACAACGATGTGTAATGGCAATGGCCTACATTTGTACCTATGATATGATTACGGACCAAGTGCAGTAGTTCAAGTAGCCACACACCAGAGCAGAATAGGTGCTGAACACTGGGGGTTCCCAGTTCACACTCAATTGCTCCAAGATGCTCCAATGGTCCCAACTTCACTTCTTGGAGCCTGCCCCCAGGAGTTTGAGAACTATCGCACCCTGGCCGCCAGCATGACTCGTCGCATTACATGTCATGGCACGTGGCAACATCATTCTCAAATTATATAAATGGGTCAGTGAACCCCGCAGCTCCGCAGCTAATTCACCAGTTGGGTAGATTGCACTCAGTAGTTGGTTGTTCGATCTGAATTGAATGGTTGGACTACTTCCATTTGGGTTTCATGATTGCAGGCTTCCGAGTCGTACAGTTCCAAGGTCAACCAAGGGCCGGACTACTGCTTTTATATATTTCACATTGATCTGCATTCAACACTCAGTTGGCTAGAAGAAGTATAGTACTGTAGACACCTTTGAATCTGCCTGTAAACCCTTGAAATTTGATATTCTCGGTGCAAAAGAACATGGAGGAGCAGGGGGTTGGTGAAGCTTTGGTGCGGCGTTTGCTGGGCCAAAACCTTGGGTCCTGGATGACGACCCCTTTGTCGGCGCCAAAGGTTGTGGCCTGTTTCGGGACTGTCCAGTGGTAAAGGTGTTCCCGCTCTCACCCCAGTCACTGTCCCAAAGCCACTCCTCCAGGCCCCTTCTTGTTGACATGATTTGAAAGAGGACCTGTTCCCATGAAGGTTGAATGAAATGGGCATCTCTACAAAAAAGGATTGTTGAAGGAACATGTCAGACACAGCATCAACTATGGAGGAACACAATCTACCGACCCCATGCTTTTGTACCAGGAATGGCCGATGTTGGTTTGGAAATCCATCAGTTGAGACCGGCCATGAGAGCTCACGAATTCGCATGATCAACATCCATACTGCGCATTACTTTGCGTACTTTATGTAGTAACAAGAAGCTAGTAGAAACAAGTGCCTCGCTACTAGTAACAAGTGCCTTACTAGTAACAAAAAGCTACTAGGAACAAGTGCATCGCTAGTAGTAACAAGAAGCTACTAGGAACAAGTGCATCGCTAGTAGTAACAAGTGCCTTACTAGTA
>CAXAMN010013080.1:0-13503 GCA_963970005.1 Durusdinium trenchii
TGATGCCATTCAGACTTGGCGGTCCACAAGACTCACTTAAATTTTTTAATGTGTCCTCAAGATCAGACTCAACTGTTTAAAGATATTATGAATCATAAGTTAAGAAATCTTCTTCTTCTTCCTCCCCTTCTGCTTTAGCATCCAAATCAAAGGTGAATAGGACAACTGAGAGCATCTTCATCTTTTTCCTCCCCCTCTTCTTTAGTATCAATATCATTACCGTCGCAAACAAGAAAACTGAGAGTCAAAAAAAAGTGAGAGTCATTTTTGCAAGCCCCTCTGATAACATTATATTATAGATAATCAAACACATATATACATATATAACTTATAACCTTATAACTCGCAACATTTCAGAGATGTTTTCTGGATTCTAGAGGGTCTTTCTGGAGGCCGGCCACTTCACAATGGCGAGGCTTGCAGACTCTTTCTTTGTCAGTGAGGTGTAATTCTGAGAGCTATCTGAGAGCTTTTTTGTTCAGGGTTCCTCGCTCTCATTCTAGTTTGATCCGAGGTTTCGCACATTGTCCGAACGGAGGGATGATCAAATAGATCAAGCAAGAAAAACGCAACCCCCCCCAATGCATCCGAAACCACCACACCAATGGCTGTGGTTTGGACTGTCCGAAGCAAGCCACAACACATGACACACGCAGAAAGACCATCACCCAGGTCTGTGGCGGGTCGGGAGGCCAGCGAGGCGAGGCTGGTAGATGGTGCAGAGCATCGAAGGCATTTGGTTGGGCACAGAGATGTGGTCGATGTTGGTCATTTCCAACAGTTCTCTGCACAAGCTAGCGGCTAGACCTCTTCCCGGCCACTCCCTGCGACTTCTCGAGAGGCGCTTCGCACACCCCCTCCCGCGAGCCAACGTCGGGCGACGGAGGCAGTGGTGGGCAATCGGTGCAAGGGTTTTTGGAGGCTTTCTGGGCCTTTCTCAAAGCAAATGAAACCTGTACGTTATGGCCGAACTTCGGCATCAACCCCTATGATGCAAAACCCCAGTGCAGTGGAAAGAACACCGATGCCAATATCTGAACGGAGGGCTCCCATGGTCAACCGTTTCTCTGATGGTGTAGATTTCATCCTGTCGCCTTTCAGCGCTTCGGCGCCCCAGGTGGAACCTGGAAGCCCCTTGGCGCCGAAGCAAAAGCGCTTGAGGAAGGTGGGCCTCAAAGACGATTGAGGAAAACTTGAGGAAGGTGGAACTTCCTTCCTTCTTTCCAAGGTTTTGACTAATGTCTTCCGTTGATGTTCAGGGTTGATTTTCAGGGGCAAGGATTCGTAAGGTAGATGTGATATGGATGGAAATGGAACTGTTCATTGGCCGCGTGGCGCAGAGTGATTCTCCGAACCTTATCGAGTCTCCAAGGGAAGATTGCTCCGATCTACCAGAGGTCTCAGTACCCCACGCCAACCGGTTGTTGTTGTCGTCGGGTTTGCATCATTTCGCCAACAGCCGCTCCAGGCTGCGGCAGAAGCAATGTTCCTTGGCATCATGCAAGGAATGCGCTTACAGTAGCTAAGAAAAGGGAACACACACCAAAAAAGGAAAACAAAGAAAGAAGAAGTGGAACACAGAGGTCTGTGCACATGTCTCCCAGTCGGACTTTGTATGCCATTCTAAACTCAACTCAACAGGGTGTAGCTGGAGGCAAGAATGCTCAGGGAGATTAGGTTGTCATGGTACAATCTGAGCGCCAAGCTGACACCAGCGATTGGCAGGTCGCGCATTCTTGACCGCAGCCCACGCGGACAGTTCCAGAGTAGTGGAACTCGTGGAACTCCATCACGCATCATCACACCAATTCTCCATCACGTGACTCTACCAAGTTACAAATGACTCAGTGAGCGGAATCGCGTGAGCTCTCAGGACTGATGGCGGAGCAACTGAGGCGGATCAACTGGAGGCGGAGCCTGGGCACGGTTTAGGGTCAGAAAGGGTTTGGCTGCAATAAAGCAGTGGACCCTTGAATGTCCCTGGAAACATTGTGTAACATATGCATATATATACGACATGGATAAATGTCCTCATAGCTAAGCACAGACAGAACCAATCCGTTTTCACCGCAGCATCGGGCTCTTAAAGGAGTTCGATGGGAGAGAGGCGAGGAGCCTCTCTCCCAATTTGCGACCGCTGCTTGCATTTCGTTGTGCGCGAGAGCGGTCTTTCTACGTGTGAACCCTGTAGGAAACTTTGGCAGCTACAGGTGTCACTTCGTGGAGTCCTTGGGCCGAAGAGGGACGAGCAAGCTCTTGTCTTTCTGCAGGAGTGCTTCTCGCTCCTGGAAGAGTGGGTGGCCAAGGTCAAGGAGCTCGAGACCGCAGAGGCCACCGAAGAGCAGCGCCGTAGAGGAGGGCGAGAGCGCAGCCCTCTAAAGAGACGTGAAGAGCCCAAAGAATCTCGCCCAGGTCCAAGCCAAGAAAAACCAGCCCCATCAGTTCCACCCAAAGCACCACCAGTCGAGCCCCCTTCAAAGCCAGAGAGTACATTGCCTGTTGAAGGGAGGGAGATCAGCAAGGTAACCTCCCAAAGCCGCATTGTGCCTCGACCCAGCCATCAGCCGAGCAGTGCACATCGTCGGCGGTCGCCCAGCCTTTCTCTCCAGCCCAAGCGAAAGGCAGAGCCCAAGAAGGAAGTTGAGCCTCCGCCGGAAGCCTCAGTTGAACAGCCCCCAGGGGAGTTGAAGAGCACTCCCAAGACCAAAGAGAAAAAGAAGGAGAAGAAGTCAGAGACATCTACAAGCAGCTCATCGAGGAGGAGGAAAAAGAAGGAGAAGAGAAGGAGGGAAAAGGAAAAGCGTGACAAGAAGAGGCGGCGAAGATCCTCAAGCCCAGGGGATTCGGTTTCGGGGTCACGGGTCAGAGCAGCAAAGAGGAAAGACCTGAAGAGGCTGCCGACACCTCCACGCCCACGCAGCCCCCACACGCCGCCAGGGCCGCCGGCTGAGCCTCCGCCTGCACCAGCCCGAGATCCCAGTCCAGCTCCACTTCCCAGCATTCGCGGGCGCGGGTGGATTGGTCCGATTCCCTGGAGTTCGCACCCCCGCTGGTACACCGGCAAGAACAAGGGCATCACCCGAAGAGCGAAACAGGAGAAGTTTAACAACAGGTGGTGGTGAGCGCAAGAGGGAGGATGTCCGTTCGACGACGACCAGCGGCACGAGTTGAACCTCCGCGGAAAGGCCAGCTAGCAAGCCGAGTCCAGAGCTGGAGACATCCCTGTTCACCTACCTCCTGGAGCTGACCGCGGCACAGTTGCGGTGTTTGGGCCTGGTCGAACTGGCCTATGGATATTACTATGATGGGCTCGTGAAGGTGGCTGGCTACATCACGGGGTTGGGCCGTGATGCCGACTTCCTGGAGTTCAAGGTGACCGGAACCCAGACAGAGAAGCTTGTGGAAGTGTTGAGCGAGCCATCGAGGAGGACCATGCAGTTGCACATTTGCCCCAAAGATTGCAGCCACTCCGCAACCGGGCCTGATGTGTTGCATGCCGCCGGTTTTTGGGAAGTGGGTGAGAAGAAGCAACCCTGGCACACGCTCCTTGAGGATGTACGCGGTCAGCCAGAGGAGCACGATGAGATGGCAAAGCTGCGGGAGCACTATGAGGCCAGGAAGAAGGCGGTGGAAGGGGAGAAAGATTCTCCCAGTGAAGGGCCGGACAAAGCCAAAAAGAGCAGAAAGAAAAAGAAGAAGGCGAAGGACAAGGAGAAGAAGGTGGAGAAGACAAAGTCAGACAAAGAGGGCACAGAGGAGGAGCCGCTGTTTGAGCGGGGACAGAAGGCTTTGAAGAGCTTGTTCGGGGGGACTTGTTTGGACCCCCGGATGGAAGAGCGCTCGAAGTTGTTGAAGAAGGCTCGAAAGCTTGGGAAGTCGGATGGACGAAAGCGGAAGCGTTCATCGAGTGAGGACTCTTCACCCAGGAGCTCATCAACCGAGGAGGATGACATCGGTGAGACAGGTGAGGGGTTGTTCGCAGAGAAGAAGAAGGCCCTCCGTCTGACACAGCGCTACCCAGGGTGTCTTGGGGCTCAGACAATTGCTGGGATGAAGGAATCGCTGCTAACCAATAGCGGAACGCTGCATTCACAGGACCGAAAGTCTTTGCCTCCGCTCTACACTCAGTATTTCAGAAGCGAGCTGCATTCTATGGTCTCGCCGTCGATGGGGCAGGAGCTGCTGACTATCAGTCAGACGGCAGACTTGCTTTTGCGAGGACATCCTGCACGAGCGGTAAACCGGTGATCCCAGAGGTTCAAAGCACTGGAACAGCAGGCAAGAGGAGCTCATTGGACAGTCGCACGCCAGTTGGAACTGGTGTCGGCTGACGCGATGGGCCTCAGTCAAGGTGCAGAAGGCGCAGAAGCAGCTCGCCTTGCTCGAGAAGAGGCGAGAAATCGAAGTGCAGTGCAGCGCCCATACAATATGGGAGGAAAAGATGGGGGAAAGAGCAAAAGCCGACCTGAACCACCTGAGGGACGTGAGAAAGGCGATAGAGGAGGAAAAGGGAAAGGAAAAGGGAAGAAGAAGGACAAGCAATGATGTCGTGTCCACAAAAGAAGAAAGTCCCCAGGTGGAAAGAAGATCAGGTCAGCAGGCTTCCGAGAGAGGTTGAAGCTAGCAGTGCATTGGTTGATACAGAGCCTGAGATAGAAGGGGATGGTGGTTGCATTGAGAGGCTGATACAAGAGTGCGAGAGAAAGGGCTTGGAACAGAGGCGCAAGCGAGCGAAGAGCAGTGGTGATGAAAGGGACACTGGATGCATGTCGCGACCGGTGCCACCTAGTGATGCCTCCCTTTCAGCTGGTTCGGGCTTAGCGGCCGAGAGGGCCCCGCTGGAGTCGGTTGAAGGGGAGTTGATTTCTCCAGAGAGGCTGCTGGCAGACTCCCAGTGTCGATATCGAGTTGAAGGACATTGGAAGTCTTCTATGCCGGAGGAGCCTGCATGGGTTGAATGGGAGAGAGCGAATGAGAGCCTCTCCCAGGCTTGTGACGGTGACTCATGTCGAGAGAACTGCCACACAACGTACAGGAGCAGCACAGAGTCAACTTTGCGACTGGCCTTTGAACCGCGCCGCATTGCACTTGAGGAGTGTTGCAAGAAAAAAGACCTTGTTTTCGTAGGACTGGGTGAGGTGTTGTCCCGTGCATTGGCGGTGGTTGAGACTAGATTAGAGCGTTGCAGCCAGCCCAACTTCATGTTGCCTGCCCAGGATCAGCGGTTGGGCCGAACTGCGTCGATGATGGTGGAGGAGTGGCACTGGGCAGAGGTCTGCGCGGGGTTGTTGAAGCGGGGTGTTTGTCGCGTGATGCATGTTTCCGAACTTCATCATGTAGGCGAACGTCCTTTACTGAACGGAATGTTTGCAGTAAGCAAGAATGAAACTGGAGTGGACAGTCAAGGCAACTCTTTTGAGGTATGCAGGCTCATCATGAATCTTGTCCCTACCAATGGTTGCTGTAGAAGCTTGGTTGGAGATACGTCCACGCTGCCAAGCGTGGTGGGCATGTCTTCAGTGGTCTTGGAAGATAGCCAACTACTCATCACTTCCTCTGAAGAAATACGTTGCTTTTCTACCTGTTCCGTACCCCCTCCTCATGGTGGAAGTACATGGGCTTTGCACGGGAGGTGCCGGTTGAGGCTCTCCCAGAGGGGCACACGGGGGGTGGTTGGCACCTGGTGACTCAAGTACTGCCGATGGGGTTCATCAACTCGGTGGCAATTGCTCAGCATGTGCATCGCCGGGTGATAAACCGGGCTCTTCGAGGTGAGAAGGTGTTGGCCGCAAGGCAGCAGGAGCTCCGCAGGGATCGGGCTTTTCCTCAGCAGATCATCTTTTCCGGGTTTACCTGGACAACTATGATGAGTTGCGTAAGGTCGACAGAAGGCTGGCCGACACTTTGACGGGGAGCCCGTCAGCTTGGACCTTGGCCGTGAGGCAGACCTATGAGGACCTGGGGCTTCCTCGCCATCCAAAGAAGGCGGTAATGCAAGAGGTTGGATGGAGAAGCAGGCACGGCAGCGCCTAAAGGTGACAAGGTGGCAAAGTACATCAGACTTGCGTGTGAGTTGCTGATACGAGGTAGTGCATCTCAAAAGGAGTTACAGGTTGTGGGTGGAGGTTTTGTCTACATTGCTATGTTTCGGCGTCCCCTGCTAGCTGGGTTGAATGCATTGTGGAGACGGATCATTGAGCTTGAGGAAGGCTCCCGACGAAGGAGGGGAGCATTGGGAGAAGCAGTGGAGCTAGAGTTGATCCGGTTCATTGCCTTGACCCCGCTTGCCTTCATGGACTTCCGTACGGGCATCTCGGAGGAGGTCACAGCCAGCGATGCCTCAACCAGTGGAGGAGGCCTCTGTGTGAGCGCAAAGAGTTGTCACCCTACGGGCTAGCAGCAGCCCAGGCCCAATGCAGGGGAGATGTCCTCTCCCAAGATGATGTGGAGCCTATACTTGTGGTGTCCCTGTTTGATGGCATAGGAGCATTGCGCGTGGCTGTGGATGCCTTAAGGGTGCCAGTGGCAGGTTATATCTAGATCTCGGAGGAGGCCAGGCGTGTTGTGGAGAGCTGGTTCCCGGACGTCAAGCGCATCACGGACGTGGCGCTCATTGACGAGAATGAGGTCAGTAGCTGGAGCCTGTTATACCCTATAGTGTGTGCCGTCGTGCTGGGCGCTGGACCACCTTGTCAAGGTGTTTCAGGTTTAAACTCGGATCGCAGGGGCGCGCTGAAAGACGCTAGGTCATGTTTATTCAGTCATTTCCCCCGAGTCGAACAGTTGCTTCGGAGGTTCTTCCGCTGGTGTCCCGTCTTTCGCCTCTCCGAGAACGTGGCATCAATGGATGTTCAAGACTGCCGTGTGATGAATGAGGCCTATGAAGGGGCCCCTTGGTTGATCGACGCTGGAGGCGTCAGCATGGCACGGAGGCCGCGTTTGTATTGGGTCACTTGGGATCCAGTGAACCTTGAAGGAGCCACCCGAGACACAGAGGTGACTCACAGGTTGCCGTTGGCAGGCCGTGTGCAGTTGCAGGTTGAGATCCAGGAGAAGGACTTCCTTGAGCCAGGGTGGCGTCGTTGTGAGCCTACACAAGTGCTCCCTACATTCACGACCTCCAGGCCATCGCCTACGCCTGGCCGCAAGCCTGCTGGCGTTGAGATGTGTTCCCCCGCAGAGTTGACCAGGTGGAAAGAAGATCAACATCGCTTCCCGCCTTACCAATACAAGTCGGTGAATTGTGTGACCAATGGGGAACAGGTCAGGGTGCCGAGTGTACGTGAGCGTGAGTGCATCCTTGGCTTCCCATTGGATTATACAGCCAAATGTCAGCCCAAGAGCCAACAGAACTCGACGGCTTGGCAGGATTGTCGGTTGACGCTGCTTGGCAATACTTGGTCGGTGCCCGTGGTGTGCTACTTGTTGCATTCGCTTTTCCTCACTCTTGGCTTGAATAATCCGTTGACCATGTCGGAGATCGTTTCCCGCTTGACTCCAGGGGAGGAGGATAGCCTCCCAAGTTTGCTCTTGCGACCTCCATTGCGACGCACTACTCTAGCAGGTGGGCCAAGCCCAGGCCTAGTCCGCCGTCTCTTGGGTCAGGTGTCGGTGAAGGGTGAGGACTTGTTGTTGCAGATGGGCAGCGATATTCCAGCGCGCTACCACAGGCTTAGAGCTTCAATCTCGGGGAAGTTGTGGCGATGGCGAGAAGTCGCCGGGTGGCAATGGACAGGGTCTGCAGAACACATCAACGTCTTGGAATTACGCGCGGTCAAGACTGCCTTGTCGTGGCGGATCCGGGAGCTCAAGGAGCAGCGGACTCGGTTCTTGCACCTTGTTGACTCGTTGGTTGTACTACATGCACTTAGTCGAGGACGATCCAGTTCCAGGAAGTTGCGTCGAACGCTTGCCAAGATTTCCGCACTGCTGTTGGCCAGCGGCCTTCAAGGTACTTGGGGGTATATTGATACCCATCAGAATCCGGCCGACAAGCCGTCGCGCCGGCAGCTTCATCGCAAATGGGTAAGAAAACGTCTAAAGTAGTGGAAGGTCGGAGTCAACAGCAGAGAAAAGCGGTTAGAAAGAATCTTGGTAAACTGAAGGATCTTACGGTACAACCTCGAACCCGTCAACGATATGAAGCCAGCCTCCAACAGTTTTATTCCTGGTTGGAAAGGGAGGGACTCGCCCTCCCAACCCAAATGGACAATCTGGTCAGTGACTATTTAGAATTCCTGTGGGCCGAAGGTCATGGGAAATCGGAAGCCAACAATGCTTTAGCTGCGCTGCAGGACTTTGACCCAAACCTTCGTCGGAAGCTGCCTGGGAGTTGGCGCTTGCTCAAAGCGTGGTCGACAGCCGAAATTCCCAACCGGGCTCCCCCGATGACCCTGGGGATCCTTGATGCGCTCTGCGGCTGGAGCGTTATGCAGGGTAAGCCCGAGTTCGGTCTTAGCCTGCGGTTGGCCTTCTTCGGTTTGCTACGTACCGGTGAACTTCTGAGTCTGACCAACAGAGATGTCTATATCACCAGCCCCAAGGGCCCAGCTGTCATTTCACTCGGATTGACGAAGTCTGGAGCTCGCCAGGGAGCTAGTGAAAGTGTTACCATCCATGAAGCCTCCGTACTGCCTTCCTTGTACAGTTGGAAAAGGCGCACCTCCGCGTCGTCCTTTTCAACCTCTAAACCGCATGCCTGGCGCAAACTTTTCAACCAGGCCCTCGAAAAGCTCCAGCTCACAGAGCTCGGTCTCAGGCCCTACTCGCTTCGGCGAGGGGGCGCAACGTTCTTTTTCCAACACCACAGAAGTTTCGATAAATTGCTGCTTCAAGGCCGGTGGGCCGCAGCAAAAACCGCACGAATATACTTGAACGAAGGTCTTGCGCAGTTGTCAGAGCTCAAGGTCCCTAATTCGCGGCTGCGGATGTACTGTTCCTTCTACTTTCAAAACCCGATACTTGAGCCTGGGACCCCTAAGGGTCCCAGATCAGGGGGACGTGGAAAAGCCAATAAAATCGCCCTTTTTTCTGCATGACGGGGGTTGAGGGTGAAAACCCCCAAAAGAAAACCTTCCTGAAAGAGAGTTGCAGGGAAGTTTCCTCTAAAGTGTTCGGGCCCAGGGGGCTCCGGTCTGGCGGACGCAGTCCTGGGGGGCACTGGGGGGCACTCACCTTTCTCTGGTCTGGCGGGAAAGGTGAGTGTTGGGGCCCCAAGAGGAGTGAATTCAGGTTGTTGCGCACCCAAGGTGCTTGGTTTCTGGACAAACCTGCTGCAACGCGTGAAAAAAGATCGGTGGCTGTGTATATATATATATATATGCTACCACCCCCCCAAATGTCTACCTTTTTGGCTTGTTTGCATGTTTTTACTTGCTGTTGCCTTGTAGTTGGGAGCAGACATGAAAAGATTTTGGCAAAATGAATGACACATGGACATCAATGAAGCCAGATGTTTTGAAATGATACGTTTTTGCTTTGCTTCCATGTTTTTATTTGATATTGCCTTGTAGTTGGGCGCATATATATATATGAAAAGATCTTGGCAGAATGAATGACACATGGAGACCAATGAAGCCAGACGTTTTGAAAGGATAGCAATGAGGGAATAGGGCAAGCTGAGTCCTTGGAAGGGTGTCTATGTTTGAATGGGGCAAGGAGCAGCCGATGCAAAGCAACAATCGTTTTCATTTTCCACTGGCTAGCTCTTGCTAAGGCTTCGCCATGATGTCTGACATATAGTCGCGCAGCAGGTCCCCAGTGCATGACGATAGGTCATTGCCCCGGTGCCGGGCTGCCCGAATTTTGCGCGGAAGCCTTGCCATGCCAGCCCGGCAGCCCGGTCCTTTAGACAGGCGTTCCTTCAGGAACTTCCAGCACCGGTCAATGTGCTGAGTGCCAGCCTTCACTTTCAGATGTTTACCATCAGGAAGCTTGTGGCTGACAACCTCAACGACTGAAGGCTTCGTCCACACCCATTTGCCCTTCAGTTTGATTCTCTTTTTCTGGTGGACAACAGCATCGTGAATCGCTCCAGGAAGCTTGAGCTTGTACGCCTTGGCGGAATCCGTGTGGAAGATGATTTTCCTGTTGGCAAGATGCTTCTGGGCAAGAGGCTTCCAATCTTTCTTAGTGATGGGTCCTGGGCCAGGAGGTGAGAGGAGGTTGGAGACGAGCGAGAACCAAAGTCTCAGGCCTGCCACGCTGAACGAGGCCACACCATTGCTCCCATAGAAGGCAGTGATCTCCTTTGATCTGATGGCTCAGTTCGGCATCATTGGTGAGGTCTCTCTTATCAAACGTGGCTTCATCCCCCTCAACATCAGCCCACATCGAATTCTTGCCAAACACAATGCTCTTCTCGCGCTTCTCCACATACTTTTTGCGGACACACTCCAAACGCCTTTGCATCCCTTCTACTGCCTTGTGGTTGACGCCCAGGATGAGGTGAATGGAACTCTGGGCCACTCGAAGGAGAAGGAGCAAAAGTATGCCTGCTTGGATTTGAAGTGATAGAGCCTCTGGCCCGCGGCAAGCTTGAAAAACAGGATGCAAGTAATGGGGATGGATCCTTTGCTGGCAAGCCTTCCTTGAGCACCTGTACTTGGCCGCAGTGTCTCCACAGTGGACTTTCAATGGTGAAAGCGTGCTCATTGCACTTCGGGCAAAGCTTGCCTTTCAAATTCGGAAGTATTTTGTCCTTGATCAGGAATCAGCAATTTGACAATCTGAAAGTCCGAGCAGCTCAAAATTTCGACCAAAGTGCGCTTCCAACGTGTCTGGTGTTTGCGGAGACCACTTCCTGGAACAGCGCGCTTGCCACGGACATACTTCACACTGTTCCACTCCTGAGACTTCGTAGACGCAGGCCTCTTCGCAACCATCCGGCCCTTGCCCTTCTTCGGGCCTGGAAAGTTCAGGAACTTTGGCGCCATGACTCCCAGTGCCACTGGCAGGACTAAAGCTTATAGCAAGCCTTGAACGACAAAGCTTGCAGCCAGACAGAGTAGCACTGACATGAAATCGAGACAATCTCTGAGCAACAGAGTTAGGTATGCAAAGCGACACACAGAACAATTTGGCCAGGCATGCACATCACTTTTTTCGTGGGCAAGGAATCTTGAGCAGACTGTCAGCACGGAGCAAGGGTCAGCAAGGATCGCACTTTTTCATGCTGGCAGCGGACGCTGTAGCCTTGCAGTTTATACGACAGACACATGAGTATGTCGCTGGCGCATGTGTCTCATGACCAAATTGTCACGAGGCAGGGGCGCCTAAGCCTACTCAGAATGCAAGCCCATGTCAATTGCAGCCGCCTCATCAGCATCAAGGTCGTTCTGCGAAGCTGCAGCTGCATCCAGGTCCTTGTGTGAAGTTGCATCTTGGAGTGGCGTTGGAACGTCAAATCCCACTTCACTTGGAGAGCTCTTCTTTCGGGCTCGTGTGGCCGTAGAAGGTGGGTAGTGAAAGCTGCCCCTTCAACGTGGCGATACACAGGTGGAGGAAGGACCTGAGAGCTTTCGTCTTGACTTTCTTGGGAAGAGGGTAGCCATGTTTCGCGGATGTTGCTGGCACGAATGTTGAAGAGGCACTCCAGCAACTCCTCATTGATGTCAAGCATGTACTGGGTCGATTTTGAATAGCTCAGGTAGCGACTCATACTTTCCGCAATCATGCTTTGTTCACGGCCCACGGATTCATCATAATGTTCTGGTTTGTCCACGGATCCACTCTTGTACTTGCCATAGAAGAGCTTATCACCTTCAGCTAGAACATCTTTGTGCAAGTCATCCACTTGAATGCAATGGATGGGTGACTCAGACTTTTCACTAGGGAATCGAACATACAGCGCAGAGAGGCCAAAGACGAAGACTACAGTCCGTCTGAGCATTGCCATGATGTCACTGATGTCTGCAGGCTTATCGCCAGGGAAAGTGCGATGAACCAGTTTCATGAACTCCTCCATGGTGATGTCAATGCGCTCATCATTTTTTTGGTTCATCGTCCTTCTGGATATCGTCGCTGGCATAAGCCCTACAACAGTTCTTAGCAAGCTTCACATCGTTGTACCGTCCTTGGCACCTTTGGCTCTCTTCAATCTTGTCTCGATAGGGATCGTCCAAGAAGACACCTTCGCGCACTTGTCTGACCCTGTGCCTGAAGTTGTCCAAAGACTTGGCCCGTCGCCGCCCAGGGAGAGTTGGTAGGTCGAGCTTTTCCTTGTGGTACCGACCCATGGCGAGCGTCATAATGATGATGGCGGGGGTCTTGCCAACGCCTGGCCAACCAAGGAACATGAAGGCATAGTTCAAGAAGAGAGGGTACAAGAGCGGCAGCAAAGTCTTCGCCAAGAAGGGCTTCAAGGAAAAAGTTTGTATTGGAAAGTCGTGCTCGAGTCCGGCGCCAGCAGATCCTTTCGATTTGTTTTGGGCCATCGCTCGCACCTTTGCTTCGGGCCACCCAGAAATTGGAGTCCCTGCTCAATAATACTGTTGGTTTTGGGAATCGCGCTCAGCGCATTGTCGTTGATGTACTGAATGCCTGCAAGCAGCTCTTCATCTGCAGGGGCCCACTGAGAGCTTTGGGTTCGGCGAAGAGCCATAGACTTGCTGTTGGCTGTGAGGCTAAACCATGCCACACGCAGCCCCGGCAATCGTTCAATCAGGGATACGACAGCCTTCTTCAAAGCCCATGGTCCTTGTCGGAAGACAATTGCATAGGGAGTGCCCCTACAAAATTTGCCAACCTCCTTGGCTGGTAACGAGTTCTCAAAGTGCAAGATCTTCAGCGCTTGGAAAGTCCCATCCTCCATGTTGCGAACAACAAGACCCAAACGACATCCTGGAGGTAACTGGCACGGAGGCCGGATGCTCTGAGGCAAGCGCTGTGAATCAGGCTTGCGCGCCCACTCGCCCAGTTGACTGGCGGCTGCAAACTCTGGAACCGACATCTAACATCAAGGAGCCAAGCTGTAGTCTTCACGCCAAGCAGATGGCGACAAGCAGCTGCAAGAAAGGTGGCTAAAGAAATGGGCGCTTCAATGCTATTCCCCTCCTTGGCGATGCGTGTGGGTGTAGTCAAAACCTGCAAAGTCCAATCCTTACTTCCATATACTTGCTCAAAGCAGCGTCCAAAAGAGCTGATTCAGTCGCCATTGAGTGAAAGAAGAGACTACTATTATGAGAATCTTACAGCCACAGACTGGGGGTGGACAAAACATTTATTTTTTCATTTCGTTTTCGTTTTCATCATCATTTTTTTCATGCCCATTTGTGTCTTTTTTTCATGTAAATGTGTGTTTTCGTTTGCATCATCATCTTTTTTACACGCCCACCGGTGCTTTTTCATGCGTGATTGCGTTTATCGTTTGCGTCCCCTGAAGCCAAGGCTGCCAAGTCACTTACTCCTGAACCCTCTTTGCTACCCGCTGCTACCCTGGTCGGCTAGTCACTTTCTTCTATTTTGCTTTAGCTGTTGTGAAATGTACTTAAACTGTCGTTCACG
>CAXAMN010013080.1:13903-67121 GCA_963970005.1 Durusdinium trenchii
TTTTTCGTTTCTTTTTTCATGTTTTTTTCGTTTTTTTCGTTTCGTTTTTGCTTTTCATTTATTTTTCGTTTCTTTTTTTAATTTTTTTTCGTGTGGCATTTTGGTTTTCATTTGCTTCCTCATTTGTCATTTTGGTGTTCATTTGGTTCATCATTTATTTAATTTGTGATG
Organism: Durusdinium trenchii; assembly: GCA_963970005.1. NCBI lineage: Eukaryota > Dinophyceae > Suessiales > Symbiodiniaceae > Durusdinium > Durusdinium trenchii. The sequence continues at coordinate 14,075 of CAXAMN010013080.1, forward strand.
TTGGTTTTCATTTGGTTACTAAGTTTCTTCTCATCTGTCATTTTGGTCTTCATTTGGGTCATACTGTTTATATTGTTTCTGATAATTTCGTGTGCTTTTTTAGTGTTCATTCAGGGCTGTCTCTTCACTAACCTGTTTTACTTCCCATTCCTGTATGACAAATTTTTAGGCCACTAGGCCACTAGGCTCAGGCTTTTGGGGCCCAGTGGTTTAGCTCAGCAGCTTGCAAGTTGCATTCCATGATTTTGATCCTTGGTTTCGATTGCTCGGGAAGGGATGGGTGAGGGAATCCCTTCACGCATTTATACATAGTTTGAGGCGCTGACTGTGACTGAAGTGATTTTGGAAGCCCATAAAAATGACAGCAAAGCCAACCAGTTCTGGAAGGATGAACATGACGCAAAAAAAATGATAATCCCAAAATAAATGAAAATAAAACAAAAATATTTTGTAAAAAAAATGATGATCTAAATGAAGATCTAAATTAAAAAATCATAAAAATCAACTTTCCATTGCCTGGCTGGCAAAGATTGACTTAAGACTACTACTTGAAGACCGTGACAGTTTGAGCAAAGGCCTGACATGTACAGGTGTGGACGAAGACAAGACATGGAAACACATTCAGCTTGCAGATGGAGATGCCATTCTACAGGTCTTCGTTTGTCGATGCAGGTATGTGTGCATGCCACCTTACTTTGTAGATACAGGTATGGCTGAATGGTAGAGAGTTGCAAAGTGAATGTCAGACGCGCAAGGACATCAAAGTTAAAAAACCCACACACATACCGATGATTCGCTCCAAGGATATCTTTTTCCCGGACGCGGACAAGCGTGCATTGCTGCTTTTCAGACGAGTGTCTCTACTCTAATCAAAAATCATCATTTCCTCGTCATCGTCCGACTCTCCCAACAACCGGCGCAATTGCTGGTTCTCCGCTTCAAGCGCCCTGACCTTCTCGTTGGCCTGGTCCAATTCTTCCTGTGTGTGAGACAAAGCGCAGAAGATGCCCTCAAAGTCCGCGGTTTTCGCTTTCGGCTTCTTTTCTGTCATCTCAAGCTGCTCAATGACCTGGATAAAACGAGGGTGCTCTTCCACTTTCCTCTGCTTTGTCTCCGAAGATGATGACGAGGAGTCTGAGGACGAAGATGACGATGACTTACCTTTCTTGGGCTTCTTTTCTTTGCGGTCATCTTTTTTGTCTTCGATGGCGAGCATTGATGGTTTCTTGGAAGGGCTTGGCCAGCAACGTCTCGAGGCGGGCAGTCGCATCGTGGTTCCACTGTCCACTTTGGCCGGGAACAAGCAGCATCTGGCGCTGGATGGTATTCATGGCATTCGTAAGGAACTTAGAAGTCAATGGCGTACGAGACGAATGCACTGTAAGGTCACCAGCTTTCGCCTGCAGGGTTGTGAGTACAATTTTTCGACGTGATGGATACTTTGACTGACTTTTGTTTGACCATTTCTTATTATTATGGTACTTTTTGATTTTCAGTCACACAGAGCCTTGGCAATGATGTCACCTGAGGATGGGCGTGGTACAAGATTGACGGTGACCTCTGGCTCCAGGACAACCATGGCACGCTGACCATTGAATTGCACCTTCCCCTTGACGTTCATGGGAGAAGATGCCATCAACAAATACTACGCAGTGAACACCTAGTAGTCTTGATGAATCACAAGCTGCCACGACAAAATTTTGGCGATTGCACTGACGCGAGCTCCTCCAATACTTAGAGAATTGAGGCAAGAGAGAGGTACGCACAGGTACGCGTACCTCCTGGATTGAAGATTGAGGATCAAGACTTGGTACGCGTACCTGTGCGTACCTCTCTCTTGCCTCAATCCTCTATAAGTACTGGAGGTGCCTTACTCTCCTTCATTACATCATCGATTCTTATATAGATATATACATATATATATATGGTACCCTCCCATGTGGAAAGTGCATCAAAAACACACTCTTTTTTCACAAGTTCCAAAGTGTCAATAAAGCTCCACAAATACCAATAACAACCAAAAAAGGTAGACGCTTGGGGGGGTGGTACCATATAAATATATACTGATATGTACACATAATGTAAAAAAAGACTAGTTAGACACTATTGGACACCGTTTTCGATCCTTAAAACCATATTTTAGGGACGTAACGTGCCTCAAGAGCACAGGCCTCCTACCAGGCAGTGCTGATTTACTCGTGAGCCTCTTTTTGAGGTCCTGCCATTACGTATCCGTGTGCTTGATGAAGAACCGCACGTTCTCGAACCCTCAGTGAGAAACCGCACTGGTGCATCCGGACTTCAAAGTTAAAGGTTGGCCAGACGCTCCCCCCTTCGCCTCATGTTCCTATGCTGTTCCAAGCGTTCCCGTCTCCTTCACTCAATTCAGATAGAGATGTGAGGGCAATCCAAACATTAACATACATTTGCGTTTCTCCACGCATAGAACTCAATCAGTAACCTAGGGGTATTGACACATCTAGGATCATCTAGGCTGATTTTATGCTCCAATGAACGCCAAGTAGTACCCAACGAAGATCTTCTGGTCGAACACTGGCGCGCAGGCCCCAGAGAGCCCGAGTGCCAAGTCTCACAAGGTCCAGATCTGGGCGTCTGGGCATTAAAGGGTGAAGCGTGTCTTTAAGCAGATGGGGTTATGCGGCAATTAAGACTTACTACGACAAACATCAGGGCGTGCCCAAAATATACTCCATCCTCAAACCAAAACTGCGTCCGTTGTCCCGTCGAACGAGACACAGACGACAGCTTGGATTGGAGGAGTTTGTAGATGATTCACCCGATTCCCCCCTGACTGCACTTATGGTTCCAGGGTTTCAGGTCGACTGGCACAGGGCAATTGGACTCTTCACAGCAACCACAGCTAGCTCCGGTTGTTTATGGGAGGCCATTTGACTTGCTCTGACTCGTCCCAGGAGGCCTATATAATAAATACGCGAGACCCAGTGTGAGGAAGCGTGGTACCCTTGCTTCTGGTGCACATTTGAGTCTTTTCGCCCGTGGCCAGCGGCTGAAGTAGGGGGATAAACAAGACGGCAAGAGCCAGACAATTCTATCCAGAGATCTTGGTCTTGGATCATCAAGACTGCTTGGCCGGGAAGTCGTATACAAGATGTTCCAACCCCTCCAGGGAGGCTCATGGGTTGGACAATAGCCGCAGCTTTGGAGGCTTTCCATTGTCGAACCCAAGCCACTGCCAGGCGTCTGAGGCGACAGCCGCTACTGGCCTCGTTCCGTTTCTCGGTGACATGTGAAGGGGGGCCTCGGGTGTTTGTATATTGATCTGACAATGTGGGTGTGAGATGGGACTCATATTCTTTTAGGCCCACTCAGATTAGTTGGTTGGTTGTGTTGAGAAGCAACCATTCCTGTACCAACATGTCAGTTGATGCTGTCCCTGGCTCAACAAGGCCTCGAGGTTGTGTACAACTGGAGCCCAACAGACCGAGTGCACTCTCACTTTCACTCCACTCCCCTCTGCTCACCTCACTAAATTCACTCATGACTGACTGACTGACTTACTGACTGACTGACTGACTCTCGCTCGCTTGCTCCGTTCGTGCCTGGCCGCAGGCCTTTCGAAGGGATCTTATTCAGCATCATGGCCCCACCCGAGTGAACACCTTGCAGCCACAGTTCTGAGTTTCCTATAGTTTCTTGGCAACCTAGGATCGCAGATGCATCGGTGGAGGACACGGGGAAAGCTGCCAAGGCCGGGGAGGGTTTGCGTTTGTCTTCCAGCAAGCCTTCTGCAAGGCCATTTTTGTTGGCCCTCCGAGCCGTAATCATGGGGTGCACGCTCGAGGCTGTTGCTGCTACCAATGTTACAGCATCCTTCCCAGCTGCCTGGATGGAAGTAACAATATCAAGAAGTCGTTAAGTTAGAAGATGACTGTACGAAGTAAGCGCACAGTTGAGCAACATTTGCTAAGTGTCTCAGGGGCTCGCCGTGCACGGAATATGCGTGCACGTCTCACTGATGATGTCACTCGTTCTCCTTCCCTTTGGAAGAAGAACGGCCTTACGTCCGGCCTTTGGAAACGGCACCCTGTGTCCTTTTGGGCGTGTTCTGGGCCTTGCTTTTCCAGGCGAAGGCAAGCCCAAAGAAGCGGCAATCCAAGGTGAGGTGCCCCAAGGAAATCAGATGGCGTCGGATGTAGCTTTTGCTGGGCACCTGAAGCTGCTAAAGACAATCTATATAATAGCAATGGCCTCCAACCTAATAGCAATGGCCTCCCCCTAATAGCGATGGCCTACCCCTAATAGTGTGCTTTTTGAAAGCCGCTAAAGGCAATCTAGTGTGGGATGCAGCGTTGAGCAGAAGAGTCTCAAGCAATCCTGGCCTTTTGTTCAGCAGGCTCGCATCTCTGGCGAAGAGAAGGCTGGAAGGATGTGTACTGCACAACGAGAGCTCTTCTTCATTGTCACGTTGCCCCTCATTCATGCATGTTGGTCCGTTGAAGACCCCCGTCGTGCGTTCCAAGGCGAGTTTCTTGTGGGAACCAAACCTTAAAATCATTAATCACACAGAAAAGCAAACGGTACAAAACCATGATAACTACACACACACACACAAAAACGTTGAATACGCACAAACAGAAAGGCGGGCTCCTATGGGTGTAAATTTCCGTTTGTAATTAGAACATGGACAATCTATCATAAAATCATAGAACATCTTTGTTTATTACAGTATATTTTGCAGGTCCATGTGCCAACCCCCTAGCAAAATGCATATTTTTCATCACTTGCATCTGCTGCCCACTTCAATCATGCGCAAAAGGCATCAGACAATGCACATTTGGTACCACATGTATCTATACCCACTGAAAAACCACACCAATAGAAAAACCATAGTAAAACTGCAATAATCAATAACTAGAAAACACAATCACAAACCAAAAAGAACACCACAGACACAAGGAAAACACGCAAAGACTCTCTGCTGCCGCCCGCCCAAGAAGGTTCTTGAATGTTTTTGTTTTTCTGAGACGCACAGACCTGCACTCCATGGAAGCCTAAGTCTTGGAAGTCTGCATTTAACCCTTGCATATTCACTATATTTATTCCTATTGATTTCCTTTTAACTTCATTTTGATTCTGGTTGAGCCCCTTTTTAAGAACACCATGATTTCCTCTTACTGTCTATAATTCCTTTTGATTGCGATTGATTTTCTATATGTACGTTTTGCTGAGTGTTTGAGCCTATGCATACCCAAAACACGGTAAATCAAGCATTTGCAAGGCAAGCTTTACAGCTCTACCAACGCTCACTCTCTAGAAAAACAGATGTGTTTTGCTTTGGGATTCCTCAGACCTGCCCTGCACCAAGTGGTCAGGCCAAAAGCCCCACCAAGCGCCAATCGAAGGTGGAGAGCTTCCCGGAGTGGGCGGAGTGCGGGCGGAGGGGCAAAGTCAACCCGTTCTCTTCGCGTCCGTTCCAAAGCACCTCAAGCCCACCGAACACTCAATGCCATCGATATCCTAACCGTCCACCACGATGCCTTGTCCGAATATCTCAGTGCAATTCCGAATTCATGAGGAATTCATGAGCAATTTGTCTGTCAGCAGTGGTTCTCGCCGTTTGGTGGAGTGGATTGGCAGGTAGACTCAAAACTCATTTTTCGGTGGATTTTCCGCACCATCCAGGGATGCAAAGAAGAAGCGCCCTCATCATCCCACTTCCAAGAAGCCAGGCACGCAACTCCCTAGCACAAGCCGCTGCAGAGGAAGACGAGGATGGGCTCGGCTCTTCATGTAGGCATGCATCGAAGACTTTGCAACTTGTTGGTGGACCTGGTCTAGCATAAGATTTACAGTATGGCTGCCTCATATTACGATTTCGGGTCAGAACGGTATCATCTCATTTTGTAGCCTTGGCCCAGTTTTCCGAGTGAGGCTTCTCCAAAGAGATGCTATCAAGGGTTTGCAACGATACGTTTGATGCTTAATTGGTTGGTCTTTCGCAGACGACCACCTAGCCAGACCCAACCAGACCACCTGGCCAGACTGCAGATCAAGATGCCTAGGTGGTCAGACCTACACAACCAGACCCACCATCTGATGTCAGGAGGGATGGCCGCCTGTACACTCCGACAGCCGCCTGGCGGCGTGGGATAGAATAGGTGGAGGATGTTGGCCAAAGAGAGGGGCCCAGATTGGGTTGCTAACATGATCTACTAATGACTATGTAGTGTTGTGGAACTATACGTGACTCCCGAGACTCATGTTCTGAGCATCTGCAGGTTGATATAATATTGATATATTGGCAGCCACTTTGCAAGGAACGGTCTCACTGCCCCAGGTCATTTCACATGCTTCTTGGAATCGCCAAGGGGGTACTTGTGCGTCAAACCATGAGCGTCGAACACTTGTTCTGTGGTGCTCGACGTGAACAGAAATCGACATCATGAAGAGATACCCGTGCTGTGCCGGAAAGTGTAGGACCAGGACTCAGGATCCCAAGATATGCCAGACACTTTATCCTCAGTGATGGGATAGTTTGATTGACACCGCTTCTGAGGTAGTGGTGAAGAGCTTGTCTGGATAGGGGGCGGCCATGCAAATGTGACTTGGCAGGTAACGCAATTGGATGGGGACTATGTCACTGTCTGAGATCTGGGGTGATGAGTGTTTTTGTTCCACCTTGTAGTGAGTTTGAAGATGTTTCAGGTAGGTAACTCTAGAAGGATCGCTCCCCAATAATGCTGGAGCGTTAAGATTTGAATATCCGGACAAAAAGCTTAACTTCTGCAACAGCTCAACAGGTGAAGGGCCTTTAAAACGAGTTGAAAAGTGAACAGTGGGTGAAAGTGGATGGTTTCACTACCGTTTCACCTTGATTGCGAACTTCAATCCCACTACTAGATGACTCCAGGGATACTCTTTGGGCCATCTGTTTGGAGCACCAGGGTTTGGTGGTTCATATTTTGTGTCTTGCCGAAAAGAGCAGGGGCAGTGCTGGGGGCAGCGCTGTTAAAGGAAGACATCCTTGAATCCTTGACAGCCTCAGTCCGAGATGTGCAACACGAGGCTTAACAAGGGATGACCGTGACCATTTTCCCATTCCATCTCTACTGAGTGTACCAAGTTACAGGTGCCACAAATGCTGCCATCCAAGGCATCTCCCAAGCCTCGGGCGAAAGCCAAAGTGCAGCCCGGCCAGGCGTGTAGAGCGCATACATCGGGCCCATACTCAGCCACTGTGGCGAGGTTTCCACCTATGTAACTGTTGTATCCCAGCCTGCTTGGTTGACACACATAGTGCACTCCCAGAAAAACTACGGAAGCGAAGCAGCTGGGACCTTGGATCAACACTTTTGGGCATCCGATTCAATCACCACATCCTTCTGACCAACAGCAAACAGTCTTCCCGCCCCCTTTTCATGACCAGGAAGCGGCTCCGAAGAAACCGGCAGAGGCGAGCGGCTTGGGTTTCTGAACTTTTCGCAGGGTTCTTCCGTAGCGGAGCATCAACATTTACAAGGTGGACCCTAGGCTAGACGAAAGTGAGGATGGGATGTCCATGACCGCTTCAAGACAGGCGCCAGCTCCATCGGTGCCAGCTCCTCCAGCGCCAGCTCCGGCTGCGCAGTTTCCATTGCCTGGCCGACCAGAGGCCAGAAAGGTACTCGGCAGTGGTGTGAGGTCAGCCAACTGGGATATAGAGACGATTTGTTACAAGGAAAAAACATCGGAGACTTTGGTTTGGCAGTGAATTTGTGCGGAAAAACGTCCTATCAGTGACTCAGGGTACGGATCGGCGACTAGGATCAGCGACTGTCGGATCAGCAACCACACGGATCAGCGACCACATTTCCCAGCATCAACGACCAAGTGTGGATCAGCGACTATGGATCAACGACCAGAAATCTATAGATCTACGACTAAGACTAAGACATCCGCGAACAGTTATATCGAGCAGACTATCTATCTATCTATCTTTCTTTCTTTCTTTCTTTCTTACTTATCTTTCTTATCTATTTGTCTGTCTATCTATCTATCTGTCTATCTATCTATCCGTAGCCGTAGCCCTAGGCCGTAGCCGTAGCCGTAGCCGTAGCCGTAGTAGTAGTAGTAGTAGTAGTAGTAGTAGTAGTAGTAGTAGTAGTAGTAGTAGTAGTCGTAGTCGTAGTCGTAGTCGTAGTCATTGTGTAGTAGTGGTGGTTGTGTTAGTATTAGTAGTAAATAGTAGTATTCGTTGTCGTCGTCGTATGTGCAGTGGTATAGTAGTATAGTTCGTCGTCGTCGTCATCGTCGGAGGAGTCGCCGTCGGAGGAGGAGTAGTAGTAGTAGTACTAGTAGTAGTGCTGGTGCTAGTAGTAGTAGTAGTGGTGGTGGTAGTAGTAGTAGTAGTAGGAGTGGGAGTAGGAGTAGGAGTAGTAGGAGTAGTAGTAGGAGTAGTAGTAGTAGTAGTAGGAGTAGTAGTAGTAGTGGTAGTGGTAGTGGTAGTGGTAGTGGTGGTGGTGGTGGTGGTGGTAGTAGTAGTAGTAGTAGTAGTAGTAATAGAAGTAGTAGTAGTAGTAGTAGTCGTAGTCGTAGTCGTAGTCGTAGTAGTAGTAGTAGTAGTAGCCGTGATCGACGGGTAAGATGGTTGAAGCCGTGGAAACTCAAGTTGATTTTCACACGTTTTCACGCGCGAATTGTTTTTTCACGCGCCCATTTCTTGATTTTTTTGAAAAATGAACTCAGGGAGTGTGACTGTGTATGACTACAGTCACAAGGCCCATCCTGGCGCTGGCGACCGATCCGGTATGGTTGGTTTGTTTGTTTTCTATTTCTTTTGCTATACCTCTCTGGTGACCGATCCTGGCGACCGATCGGGCGTGGTTGGTTTGTTTTTTTCTTCCCTTCGTGTGTGGCGACCGATCCGGTATGGCTGGTTGTTTTTTTCTCTTCCCTTCGCTATGACAATTGTGTGGTGACTGATCCTGGCGACCGAGTCGCTATTGTTCGTGGCTTGGTGATCGATCCGATCTCTTCTGGCGACCAAACTGTATATTCCAGCGACTGATCCGAATAATTATGGTGATCGATCTGTGGCGACCGGTCCGACCATTTTCGTCACCGATCCTGGTGACCGATCCGACGTCCACCCAATTGTTCTACCAAAGCGCACCTTTAAGTTCGTAATGGAATCGGTTCATCAATCAGCTTGGTGACTCGGAGAGAAGGTGTCACCATCTCCAGTTTTCCTAAAGTTTTAGGAACCAAATCATTAGCGCGTGAGGAATCCTGCCTCCAGTTACTCGAAGCGTCCTAGTAGCTAGGAGCGAACTTTTCGCTTACTCAATTAAGTAGGCGCCTAGAGCCACTCGGGTTAAACACATAAACCCGCGGCGGCTTCGCCAGGCCGTCCAACCATGCGGAGCTCCGCCCTGGACATCCTCCGGGGGAACTTGTGCGCCTTCACTGGCGGTGCAGGTTGTGCAGGTGGACTGCCTGCCTGTTGAAGAACAAACTCTGAAGCAAACTACTCGCTCATACTTGAGGATGGGCCTCCTTCTTCAGGTTTCCACATAAGAGTTTCAAGTCCATTGAGAAACCAAAAGATTGTCGCAACAAACGAGTCCGCTCCAGCCCCAGGCTGACGCGACGGGTGTGTCCCAGGGCGCCGTCTCAGCGACCGAGGCGATTGGGTGGAGCCAAACGGGGCAATGCGGATCAGGAGCATCGCGCGCTCCCTTTTCTTTACTTTAAATGGGGTTGGAACATTTTTCTCAGTAGCCCGTGGGATCTTCTAGACCCTGGTGTAGTGAAGGGTTTGAGAGCACTAAGAGGGGCCACCCTGTTCAGACACAAACGGAAATACACACAGAAGGAAAGTGATGAAGTCTTCCTCCGCCCAAATGTGTTTGTATGATTGGAGTGTGTGCGTGTGTGTCATGCTCTGTATCCAAAAGTTTTTGACACGGCAGGGGCGTGCAGCGTCTGTGATACGAAGCTATGATCACAGATGGGAAGGGATCAAGGACGCTTGATCTTGCGCCTGCAATTTTTGTGGCGTTGACAGGTTGTGACTCTCATCTTCTTGTAAAGCGCTAGTGAGCCTTTGTTCAAACATTTTCTGTTTTGCTGACTTCACGCCATACCGTTGTGCAAGTCAAGGTCTAATTGCTGTAAGGTCAAGGGCTAGGTCAAGGGCTAGCGCGCCCAGATTCTAATTGAAATTGTGCTCACCCCGCTAAGCTCTCTATTTCAGTGTGTCCAGCGGCATCTTCCCACTGCGGTATGCCGTATGATCCCTGCACGGCGCAGACTTCAGTCGTTTGGCAAAGGAGAATACTTCACATTCCCGCGTTTTGCACTGCGAGCCACCTCCGGATCCACAGTTTGAGTTTCGAAATTGCAGAAATTCTACTGCCGAGCTCACGGAGATTAATCTTCTGAATTCCATTGATTCGGACCCTGTCAATCGCGAATTGTTTCAATCACACGAGTTGTGGATTTTTCAACACGTGTTTCCAGATGTTGTCATGCACGGCTTTCACTCCTTCTTTTTGTTCTTGCTTTTCTCTCCCTTTCGTTCTGAGTAGAGGCTTGTTAGGTAGTAAATCCAGGTTGGGTTGCGCCGATACCGGCTTTATCATCACCAGCTTCGACTGGCTCTATCTCCCCCAACTGCACGAGAGTTTGCCATTTCGGCGCCCAGTCGACCTTTCTCTTCGTTTGTTTTTGTCTCTTCTCTCACTTTCCTTCTTTTCTAAAGGCTTGTTAGGTTGTAAACAGGCTTCTTTGCCGAGCGAACTGAGCACTGAGTCCACTTCACAGCGCCGAGTTCTTTCACTCTTTCCTATTGCTCTTGCTCTTCTCTCGCTTTCGTGTCTTCTAGAGGCTTGTTAGGTTGTAAATCAGGTCTTTTTGCCGAACGAACTGCGTACAGAGTCCGCTTCCCTGCGCAGATTTCTTTATGTTATTCCTTCCTCTTGCTCTCGCTTTTCTCTCGCCTTTGTTTCTTCTAGAGGCTTGTTAGGTTGTAAAAAGGTTTTACGGAGGCGAACAAAGACGTTGCTGTTTTTCCCCGTGAGCGCCGATAATCGGCCTATTGTGTGTGTCTCATACTCTGTACTTAAGAGTTGTTCACACAGCAAGGGAGTGCAATATCTGTGCTCTACTGCACGCGACGAAACTATGATCACAGACGGGAAGGTACCTGCAATTTTTGTGGCGTTGACAGGTTGTGACTCTCATCTTCTTGTAAAGCGCTCTGTTTTTTCTGACTTCTCGCCATACCGTTGTGCAAGTCAAGGTCTAATTGCTGTAAGGTCAAGGGCCGGTGCATCCAGATTCAGTAACTGAAATGATGCTCACCCCGGCGAGCTCTCTATCTCACTGTGTCATTCCCAATCATTCTGCGTTCCCTATTGTAATCAGTTCTAACGCAGGCAGCGTGAGTTCTGAGGGTAATTCCTCCAGTTTGGTGCAACTGGAAAGGAAGAGACCAACAAAGCACAGCCATCCGGCTTCCGGTGTTAGCAATGACTACTGCTAGCTCCTGCATTCAGAAATAGCTATTGCTAAGCCTACTTGGGTCTGGATGAAGACCTACTACTCAACTTGATGACTTGGGGATACTTGTGGGTTTGTTCATGCATTTCCCAGTTCTGACAAAGGTTGATTGGATCACTAGTTACAGTATTTGACGGGCATGCAAGATCCAGGTCGCTATCATTGCTTTGATATGCTGCTTGGATTTCTTTTCCCTTGAGGTGACTTTCTGCACTGCACTGAACAATTTCTCTGTGTGTTGTGTGCGCTAGGCACCATGTGGAGGTCGTGCCATCCCTTGGAACCCGCCTAACGTGGAGCCTCAGCCAGCGCCAGAGCTGCAAGAGCGGAGACGGGGTCTGTGGTTCTGGTTCGGTTGCTTTAATTTGATGAGCTCCTGCCACACCGTTGGCCGGGTGTGGCGCAGCATTCATGAGGGCAGAGTGGGCCAACACCGACAGCCTTCCCGGTGGAGTTTTGTACTGTGGCTGTGCCATTGTTACTCTGATTGGTCCAGTGGATCGGCAGGCCGGTTCCGAAGACCCTGATTAAAGAAAGACTGTGTCATTTGAGTCCAAAACTTGCGAAACTGCTGATGATAGATGATCCTGCTGCCGGCTCCGTAAATCTGAGCCAATCACATCCTGTTCGCTGTCCTTGTGTGATTCTTCATTTGCTGGTTGATTGGTTCCTCCTGGCGGCTTGTTGCTTTGCTGGCTTCGTGACCTTTGGGTCGGGGTCAGCGGATCGTCGTCGTTTTTATCGCTTTGTTCATGTTTGCTCTGGCCCTTGACCGAGGCACGGGTGCCCTCCCGTGCGGCGCTACGGAATCAGCTCCGCGTGGGCACCAGCTGAGGCGTTTGCTCGGGCCGTTTGGGACAACGAACAGCCAAAAAGTGTATCTTAGGTGGATATCAATCCATACTAGTATCAACCCTTTCCCACCTATTTCCACAGGCCACATTTTCTGGTGTTTTTTTAGAGTCTTTGACCCACTCGGGCGGGGCTCCTGACGCCGCAGCATGGCACTGGTACTTTGGGGTTGGAACCAGAAGCCGAGGAGATTGAGGATCGCGTGGTCCCGAGCTCTTGTGGTCGAAAAGACTCAGCAGCCTTGCCGGACCCCGTGGATTGCGAAGATGGACAAGGGTTATCCTCACTTGTGTACAAACCAAGAAACGAAGGGGGTCATCTTATTTTCATTTGCTTTGAGCATCCATGCTTTGGCAGGGTCACCCAAGAACCTGTAAGGTATGGGTATCAACATAGCAATTTCGTGGCTCCCAGCAGTTTCAGGGGACAAGACTTTGGAGGTGAGCCATGTGACGTCGTTGAAGCGGCCCCGAATGAACTGAGCTTAAACTGCATCTGAAATCCAAGACAGCAGTAATCACTGCAGTCAATCATTGCAGTTTGATCATGTTTGATCATTTTAGTGCATATCAGAATCAACTGAATCAACCATACAACCATAGGCCATAGGCCGATTCAGGATTCGTGGTTAACCACTCAATGATCAGCTTCGGGTGTGACGACCCAAACAGACAAAGACCATAAGACCATGGTGCCAACCGGTGGCGCTGGCGCCTTGGGTTGATGGAGACCTCGCAGCTGGTGGCCGTCCTCAAGCTGGACGTCCTCGCCTCGGTGTTGAAGGGCTTGAGGCCCCGAGCGCTGAGCGCCCTGCTGCGCAGCTGCCGGATGGCTTGGGAAAGCTTTCAGGAAACGGGAGGGAAGCTGACAGAGAAGACTGGAAGTGCATGGATTTGATGTTTTCAATTGCTTTGGCACAATAAGATCAATAAGGACCACTGCATGAGGTGTCTTTTGTTCCCTTTTTTTCAAAGAGGCGTTCTCCGTTTTGCCACAGTGTCTTCCCAGTGTTTGCCAGAACATGGGCCTTCGGCACTTCTTGCTGCCCATGTGCCAGCTGTTGCTGTCCTATGTCACTGTTGCTGTCCAGCTGCCGGTCCAGCTGCCGCTGAGCGAGCTTCCCGACCGCGCGCTGAAGGCGATCTACCGCTGCTGTGCACCGCCTGAGGGCGGCGACCTGGTGGAGGCCTGGGAGCAGCTGCAACGCCAGGTGCTGCACGCTGGAGGCGGATGGGTTGGACGGATGGACTGAATGGGCAAAGTTTGCCCGAATAAGACAACGGGCAAGAACACGCTGATCAGGGTCACGTATGTGCCATAGACTTGTACAGCAAGCTGCAGTTCCAAGCAGGTCCTTACTTTGGATCTAACTAGATATAATGGGCTTGTTAAAGTCAGGACATCGGATCTCCCGAGCGTTTGGTTCTTTCGTCTGTTTTCTATACTCTTTTGGGGTGTCTCAGTGCCTCCATCGTCTCCCTACCGAAACGTGCTCCCAGATAGATGTTCGAGTCTTTCTCAGGATCTTCGGCCTCTGTGCATTATCTCTTGGGCCTCAAGCTCCTTCTACACAGCCAACACGCTCAGCGCCAGTCTTTCTGGGCGCCGCTCTTCGGGTCCTCCGCCCGCTGCGCCCTGAGTCCCCCTGGCGCTGGAGCTGGTGCGGTGGTGCTGGCAACGCTGCGAGTGAGGGAGGTGATGGAGGCGCCGGTGGTGCCGGAGGCGCTGATCGATGGACCTTTTCTCAATTTTTTCTCACCGTGTTTATCTCAACCTTGCCGATCCAATGCGAGAGACGTGTGTCTAACATAAAGTCATCAAGAGGTGTCACGTGATGAATAAATCTAAGTGCTTTGAGATCGGATTCCGACTGCAAAGGACAATCTAGGGAAATATACGATGAGAATTCAGGCTCAAAACTAGGGCCCCCAGGTACCAGAGGCTTCGACTTGGTTTTTGCGTTTATTACCATTGTTTTCTGACCATGGCCAAATATATCTGCTACAATGCTTTCCATTTCTGCGGATGTTCGATTGCGCTCATGCCTCTGCTTGCTTGCTCAGGACAGCACGTTGAAACCCCTACGCGCAGTGACGGGGCGCTTGGTGCCTTGGAAGATCTTGGAAGATATGAAGCAGGTAAACAATCTTTAGTGGTTCACGGTTGACCGGTCACGGGGTTGACCCACTGGGAATACACTTTGCATACTCCGTAATGCTATGGGAACCAGCAAACAAACACCGCACTTTTAGCGTTCTTCTCCAAGTTGTAGCTGCTACTTGGCATGCAGGGCGTGAATTCTACATTGGAACTTTGCACAGGTGGGAGGTTTCTTGACAACTCAGCCGGCTGAGGTTCGTGCAAAGGATTGGAAAGTGATGTCTTGGATGGCACTCTTCGCAGAGGAACGCGCCTGGGGTGGTGGTGGTGTCTCGAAAACCTTCGGTATGGTGCTCAAGGTCTCTGCAGTGCCCCTCGACAGCATTCGATGGGATGGCTCAGGGTCTTCACCAACATGAACAACGTGTCTGCAAGGGCCTGGACACATCCAATCCAAACTGTTTGAGAGGCGTCTGAGGAGACGATCTGAACCGCTACAGATGCTAGAGTCGCTAGAGGTTGCCGGTGTGGAGTTCCTTAAAGGTCCATCTAAAAAGCTGTCAATTTGGTCTACTGTATATACTTCTATGTAGGCCTCACAAGCTGGCATAGGCTAGAGCTCTTGTTGTTCTTGCTGCTTCCCTTCTTCGAGGTCTCCAGTTTTCAGTGGACTCAGTTCTGCAGCGTGTGAACCCAAAGGTACAATGTATAGACCTTGTTAGTAATGTATTCTCTCATTCACCGCTCTGCAAGTCCGGGTACTCCATCCCACGGTTGAGGTCTGAGCCTGACATCGCTGTCTTTGAAAGCCTACTGAAATGGGACTATCCTTCCAATGCGAGGAGGACATCAGGAAGACCAGGTTGGCGTGGTTACACAAAGTGCACTACAAGGCAGATCCGGAGCAAACCCCCGGACACGGAAAGGTGGCAATATGTGCACCTGGCAGGCTTTCACTGGATTCGATTCATGTGCTTCTTTTGTTCCTTGGGATTCGCAGTTGCGACAAAGTGAGAGCACAAGAATCCTGGACAAGCCTGAATGCCTAGCATCGTTTTTCCCCTTCAGAAGAACTCTTGGCGGCCCACTGGCAGAATCCCCCCAAACCACACAATGCCAGGGGTGGGCTTTGGGTCTACCCAGACCTGAGAATTGATGATGTGGTACCACCTTCTTCCACGGATGATTTGGCCGCTGTAGTTTCCAGCAAGTCCGTATTTCTGCGAGAGTCTGATTTCCGATGATGTAGTTCCATGTGAACCTTTGCGGGAGTACTCCCTGTTGCGCTGCCAGAAGAGAGCCACCACTAAACTCGATTGCTTGGAGTGAGCGATAGTAGCGGGAGCTTTCTTCAGCAAAATCTCATTTCGTTTTGACATGGTGATGAACTGGCCTTGTACATTCTGAAACTTATACACACATATATTGTTCAGCATCGGCTCAGATAGAACACCAGGCACTGGACAACGAGCTCGTTAGACCAAGATTTTCCGGGCAAATAAGGATTCCAATGTGGGGGACACGCAATTGGGGGAGGTCTGAGAATGATTCGGAAAGCTTTGGGGGCTGTGACAACGTGGTTCGGAGACCTACCTGCCAGGCAACTCGTAATTTTCTGGGATTGTTGACAGCTTGTGTTTATCGCATCAGCCAAGAGCTTTGGGGCATGTCTCATGCTTGTCCCTCCATGTTCGCCAGGGACACTTGGATCTATGAATCCTGCGCTCGGGAGAGCGGCGACCAGTTCCAGACGTCCCTTAAGCAGCTGGTGCGCCTCACTTTGCAAGTGGAAGATGAAGATGCTGCCTCCGTGGTGGAAGAGGGCATGAGGCAGAAAGCCCCGACCCGATGAGTTGGGTGTTCTCACCCCGGGCGAGGTGCCAGAAGACGGAGTTGAGTTGGACTCTTGCTAGTACACTCTTCAGTACCCCGGGGGGGTGGTGTCAAGTCCAGGGCGTGGATGTAATCTGATCAAGACCTACTTCTCACCTAACAGCCATGGTCTCCAACCTAATTCTAAAGGCCTCCAACCTAGAAGCGATGGCCTCCAACCTACTTCAGAATCTGTGAGATCCAAATTCAACCCGTCAGAGTCCGTTTCGATGTCCCACAGCTCCCGTGCCTCGTGCGACGGTCCCGTGGGTCCTCCTGCGGCGGAGGCGGCTCTTCTTCTCGGCGATGCCCTTGGACCTCCAATCCTACTTGGTCAAAGGCCGCGGCACAGATGCACGGGTGCCCATGGATGCAGTGCCCCTGGTGGAGCAAGCTTTGGAGTGGTCCAAGGGGAAGGCAGCGGAAGACCTCATGGGTACTGACAGAACGCTTGATGAATACTAAAGCAATGCAGAATGCAGTGCAATGCATAAAATGCAAAGATATGCAGAGTAAACAAATAGTACTTTGGCGGCATGTTTTAAGTGGGTTCCAGGGTAAGCGTAGATTCGTAGATGATCGTAAGTTGTAAGTTTTGGATGCCAACCCTGTGAGGGCAAGGGAAGATTTGGCTTTGGCCGCTCCGAAGGATTTGGTTTCCTGGAAGGGTTTGGCCGTGAAAGCCTTGACCTCTTTGGAGGAGCTTGCAGCTTGGGAGGGATTGACTGCGCTGGAGACAATGGAGGCTTTGGCAACTTTGGCGAAGGGTTTTTGCACACTGGAGACTCTTCCAGCTTCGGACAACCCCCTGGCTTTGGAGGAGCCGGAGACCCTGGAGGCTTTTGCAGCTTTGGAAGACCCTTTGGAGGAGCTGGAGACCCTGGAGGCCGTGGCAGCTTGGGAGGACACAGGTTTGGAAGAAACTCTGGCGGTTTCGGAGCATTTGGCAGCTTTGGCCACCAAGGAACTTCCAGTTGATCCTTTCACTAGCCTCGAAGTCCACCTCGACTTAGTTGCGGCCTAGACAAGAGCAGCCTTGGAGCAGCTGCACCTGGCCCTGAAGAGATCTTCCAACCGTCTTCCATATCGACATTGACTGGCTTGAATCTGCAGCATGATTGCCATTGGAACTGGTTCACTTGCTTCAGCAAATCCTACAATCTGCTTTCCATCATGGAGGATCCCAACCTTGCACTTAGGTCATCTGAGGCCCTGTGTGCGAGATAAAGTCGGGAGAAAGTGACACACGAACTCGCTGGGATCGAAGTCGGTGTGCTCAAATCACACGGAGTTCGAACACTCTTGTGCCGCAGACGGGGTGTCATTCACCAAGAGATCCACAATCCACTTCAGTGGTGCTGGTGAAGATTCCAAATTGAAAACATCGCCCAGACCGCTGCTTGATGGGACTTCCCTACTGTACCCAGTCATGTGTTTTGACATTTCATGTTCCTGTGGCCTTTGATGTCACTTTGGGGGAGCCAGACCATGTATCCTCCATTTTGCTATCGTCTCAGCCACACTCCGACCAGGCCATGTATCTTTTGTTCAAGCGGCTGTGAAGCTTGCGAATTATGGGTCCCGCAGTGCCATGAAACCCATGTTTCCTGCTGGGTATATAGTTGGGAAGGGTCAGCCGGAAGCAGACGACTCCTGTGCTTGGTCAATCTCCGGATTCTCCGGATTGCTTTATCTCAGTGCAGTTGAAGATCCTTGGTTAGTCACGCACTGTCACGCATGTGGCATGTAAATTCTCTACCTTGAGCACCATCTGCGCATCACCAGCAGCTTCGCTGACTGAATCATTCCTCTCGGGTAAGACTCGGCCATTTTTCCTCAGTGCCATGGCCCTGGAACTGCGCGATGCTTCAGAAGGCAAGATGGTGTACCTTGGAAGCAGCAAAAGGGACAGTGTCTTTTTGCTCCAAACGTGCCTGCGGCCTGCCCCTCGAGCAGGCTACCCGCATAAAAGGTCGAGGGTGTCCGCTTCACTGTTGCCCTTTTACGCTTGAGTCACTCGCCGAATGTGGAATACAACGATAGAAGAACAAACTCAACGTGACTACGAGGATCAGCACTATTGGTCATGGCCAGCACGATTTCTCAAGCGAGGGAAGTACTTGCATGATCTTGCCCTAGACTTCCAAGACCATTAAAGAAATGGTTGAACTGGTTCTTGTAGTCTAAAATCGTTAGTTGGTTCGGTAAAGCCTATATTAATTTAATAGTGAAAAGCTTAGCTGGCAGTAGAGCTCGATCAGTTTGCAGGTGAGCACCTCTGGGCATGTAGATCAACATGCCATTGGTCGAGCTTTATATCTTGAGACCACCGTTGAGATGGCAGAACACTTTAGACGAACCGAACCACTTGAACGGGATTTTCGTTTATTGGCATTGGTGTTTCTATGTGGTCTTTTTTGTGCGTCGAATCGAGGTCGGAGCGTTTTCAAGAGCTGAAGAGTCTCCTGGTGCAGCTGGGAGAGCTCGCGTGGCGCCAAGGCCATTGGCTTGTGGACTTTGTGATGTCAAGAACTTAAGCTGGACTCTGGGCCGACGTCCTCCTAAGTACAGGCAAGACAGATGAACATCGGAAGCAGATGTGAAACTTCTGATGTCTCAAAGTGCGGGCGGTCACAAGTCAGCAAGCCACTTGAAAGCAAAGTGATGCATTTTCACCCCTGTCCTTCGACTGGAGGTACTACCGCCATTGAAGAGGCTTGCAAAGTGCTGGACATTGCTTACAAGGAGCGACGGGTCGCCTTCTTTTTTCTGATGTTTCCGTGCCTCGCTTCGCCCGTGATGTGGAAGATGTTTGTTTTCGCCTTGTCTTTTCAGCACAGCAACGTCCGATTCGAAGCAGTAACTGGAAGCTTTCCCATGCGTGCTTGCTTGCTTGCTTGAAAATGCTTGGAACGCTGGAATAAGATGTTCTGAGGGTTTGACCACACGGCTACAGGATCGAGTTGATGTGTTGGATGCGCTGGTATGACTGGTCCAGACAGGAAGTAGAGACCTAGACAGCTCAGTGATTTTTGCAGGGACGGGAGCGTCGATGGGGAGATGACGGAAAGGTCGACCGGTCCAGGACTCCGTAGCGGAGGTTCATGGCCACCATCCCATAAGCATTTTCAGTGGCATACAGGAAAAGTATGGAAAAGTCTTTTGTAGGACACAGTGAGAGACCTCATGATCGATCAGTGAGAGACCTGGCTTTGGCTGTTGCATACGTCAGGAGTCGGAAATCCTGGAGATTTGCGAAGAGATTTCTGGCGGGACATTCGAGACGCAGGTTGGGCAGTCTTCGGCAGCCAGTTAAGTTAGTACAGAGATGTTCAATGGCATTTTGGGGGCTCTACTAGATACCATGCTGCGTTCAACACTGGACAGCCTAATGACAAGGATCCACGCATTTCTCATCAATTTGTCTGAATTCTTGGAAAGAACGATTCTTTAGAAGAGGCAACACCTGCGCTATTTTGTCTGGCAGTGAACATCACTTGCTTCCCAGGTATATGAAAGGCACATGGACCTGTGTTTTGACATGTTTTGACAATTTCGGACTCCAAGTGCTGCTTGGACTTCTCAAAGGTTTCTACCTAGTTGAGAAGGCATTGGTTGCAAACACCAGGCCCTTGTTGGGAGAATCAGACATCACTCCCAGTCGTTTGAAGCATTCAACACGCAATGGGTGCACAAAACTGCTACATCCTGGTACCATCCACAAGTTGGACAAGTCTCTTCGGGGTTTGCGCGCCGTCGCCCGATCCTCCAGGGGGAGCCCTTGGATGTCGCTGCTACTTGAAGAGCAATCGTCAGTCCACTGGGATCCCGGGCGGGGGGGATGAAGAAACCGTGTTATTTGACCCTCGAAAGGGAGCTGTGAAAGACTGATGGGCTCACCAACAGTCTCTTGTCGAACGTATTTTAGCGGGCTTCAGGGCTGCTATATGCTGTATATTTTCATGGACTGAATCTTCCACCTTGCGATAATATCATTGATGATCCTATATTTGTTTGATAATTCATGCTATTTCTGATTTTCGTTCAATGGCAATTGAAATGGATGGCCTCTCCCAACCAAGAAGGACGATTTGGCCTAGACATGTGGCCTTAGACATCCAACCGACCTTGCCTGGTTCAGCCTATCAAAACCCTTCTCTGGCCTTTGGTCTGCTGAGGTCTGCGATTTTCTTGCTTACCTGCTCCGCTCCACCCCGGCCGAGCAGGACTGATGTGACACCTCATGGGTTGACGAGGCGGTTCGTAAGGCATTACGTAAACCAAGAGACATCAAGGAGGTTGAGAATGTTCACACCAATCCCTTGCCCCACGAAAGCTGGAATGCTATTGAAGATCCAGGGCCAGGCGAAGGCACATCAATCGTTTTGCTTAGTTCTGCAGGATTTACTTGTGTTTGAATGCATTACACAAAGTAATCCAAAAGTTGACACAAGGAAGACCAGTTGCTAAGCAGCCTTCCCGCGAGAGGGCATTAGCAACCTGACCGAGCCCTGTCCGCGGCCCTGTGAATCGAGTCCAGCGCCGCGAGGAGTTCGAGTCGTTGAACCCCAGCGAGAACGCCACGGCCATCCATCGACTCGAAGAACGGGCTCTTCCCCTCCACTACTTCCGGGCTCTCTTCCGCTTCGCGGAAGGCGCGACGCTGGAGAAGCGCCGCTGTTTGGGCTGGGGTGTGGGGAGTTGATACTGGTGAGAAGAAAACTAGATGCCGTCCGAGTTCTTCGGGGGGCCCAAAGGTTCACCGACCGGGGCTACATACCTCTCATCCTGAGGAAGATTTGAGATGACTTGAACTACGTACAGGATCTGGAGAACCCAAGCTTCGATCTCATCCTCGTCAAACGAGGACGGGGGGTGTGAACTGAGTAACTGATGGCCAGGATCGTGAACAGGCTAGATGACTTTCAGTTTTGCGCACGACAGTTGGTGTTAATCCTTTTTCATTGGGAGTTCTTCTACCCACGCGCAGCTGGGCAAATCTCCACTTCTGCTCGTCCCCACATTTTGGGACTTCATTCCTTTTCTACTTCTCTACTTGGACGTACTTAGAAGCTCGGGATCGCCCTGAATACTCTGGATGACTTCTGACATCTCTCAGGTGTCAGCTACAACGGGGAGCTTTGGTATGACCTCGAGCAGCACCTGCCGAGTATCAAGCTGCCCAAGCTGAACATCTACCAGGCAGCTGATGCTGTCCCGATGGGTTGCGGGGGGGGTCGGTGGAACCGAACGAGTCACAGGAGCCGAAGCAGCCAGTGATGACATGGTCTAGTCATCAAGATTTGACGATGACTATGACTCCGTGTTCTTTTTCTTTTGGCTCGTGCAAGGTCTTTCTTCCCTTCATTCCAATGGGTCCAATTTGTGAGGTGCATCATTGGATCATCGAGCCCCTCACCTTTCGCGAAGACTTCAGCTATGCGGAAGTGGTCATCAACGAGACAAAGCCTCCAAAGCGGATCTGGTTCATCTCCCACTGGTGGGGCGAGGCGCCCACTGGAGCTCAGTCGTTTTCTCCGGCTGAGCTTGCCGGTGGGATCGGGAGTTCTACAGTGAATAGGATCTGGATGGGTTGACATGAGGCTGAAAGGCTGAGAGGGGCGGTGCCCTCTCTTTGCTCCCCTTCATTTGGCCACACCGCAGCCCTCAAAGCCTTGGAGGATTTTGGGCAAGATGGCTAGGCTAGACAATGTGCACATTGGGATAAAACTGTTGATTTACCTACTATACAGAAAGCTGTTGATTGGCTTGCTGAATTTGCTCTTATGTTTGATGCCGCCTTGACGGTACATATCGCCGCGCGAGTGGATAGCGCACCAGATCACAGAGCAGGCGTTGATGCGTTTGTCCAGCCGCATGTTCAGCACGCTTCACGTGAAGTTACCGCCCACACCGGAGAGAGTTCCAATAGATACGGTAGGTAGATAGATGGATTGGAGGTAGGCAACTCGTCTTGTTCAAGTAAGTGCAAGATGTGCAAGTAGTATTTGACCACATCACAGGCAAATTTTTCGACACCCAAAGAATCCCAAGGTACACTTTTCCTGCTCCCAACTCAAGAGTCGCCGTTTGAACACCACCGTTTGATAGTTTCTACATGATTCAGCCAACACAAAGCAACAGCAGAGGGATGGAGGAAGATGGACCGCCCATAGCTTTGCCACTGCGAGGCAATGTGCAACTTCGTCCAATGCCTTGCGAAACACATCGATATCCGAAGGATGTCCGTGTCAAGGCAGGGCTTTTGGGTCTGAGCGCGCAGAGTTACCAGTGACCATGGGGTCATTATCATTTCCAAACCCCAAAAGGTTGTGCAAACAAATCATACAGGACCGTGGACAGTGCAATAGGAGTCCGTTTTTGAAGCGGGCAGGAGGCTAGGCCAGGCTAAACAATCTCCTTTCTTTCCTATTGTCTCCTCTAGGACTGCCTACTGGGCGGCTTGGGCCGCCATTGGCCCCTCAGATGCTGCGCCCACGGGCCGCGCGACGGCCGCGGCCGACGCACTGCTGACAGCGCGGGTGCTGGCACCGCGGCAAGTGCTGTTGATGCTTGGGCCCGAGGCAGGGAGATGGCAAGTGGAGAGATCCAGAGATCCAGAAATGGGTGATCGTCCTACTAGTAGTCACTAGTAGCTTCTTGTTCCTAGCAGTACAGCCAGGAGCCACTAGTAGCATCCTTGCTCCTAGTAGCGATTCCCTTTGCTCCTTGTGGCGTCCTGAGTCCTTGGTGTTATGTACATGATGTCACACGGTTTGATGGAACATGTTCCTTGTTTCTAGAAGAAACTATGGTTCCAAAGGGAGCGAAACGGCCAGTGTCATCCATTGTCCATATCCGCCTGTAAGAGCCAATTTGCATTCTGATCGAACCTGATGTATTCAATGTATTTTGACTTTTGATGGTCATATTGCTGGAGCCACCTGAGAGCCTGAGATGACAAGCGGAGTTCTCCCGTTGTTCCGCCGCGGCGTGACGCAAAAAGACCCACAGGGTGAGGCCTTTCGACGGAGCTGGTGCGTCTTGGAGATGGCGGTGGCCACCGGCTTGGGGGAGGCGCCAAGATTTTTCACGGGCGGGAAGCAAAGCGGAGCCAGCAAAGTGAAGCTGGTGAAGTGAAGCTGGTGAAGTTGGGGGTCAATGAACCAATCGAAGATCAGAACCAATTGTTTTGGGTTGAAGCAAATCTTTCAGGAATCCATCATAGTGCACTCAACTTAGAGTGATGGAGTCAACTGCGGTGCTCAGCACAGCAGTTCTTTGGACTCTGGAAATTGGTTCCCACTAAGATGCAAAGGGGTTGGGCTGGCTTCCAAATTTCGAAGAGCTGCCTCATCTCCTTGTCTCAGCTCTCAAATTTTATCCAGCAGAACGGACCCAGAAAGTCATTTGACCACCAGTTGCCGGAGCCTTTTTGCACCATAACGATACATTACCTTATCTTATTTAGAGAGTACTGTCACCATCTCAGGCCTTTTGTGGTTTATTGATGGTTGGGCACTTCGAGCAGGATCCTCGGATTTTTGGGGCTTCCTTGCTGACCGGAAACTTGAGGTTCCGTTCTGCTGGATCATGCTGAGTTTCTGGTTTCTTTGGGACCAGTACTGGGACCCCAGTACGGGGCTCCATCTGGCAGTCTCAGCTCCAGTCTGCTGTCGGCGAGGCTCGGAAGGATCACCAGAAGCCGCGCAGCGGCACCTTAGACTTGGTCACGATGAGCCTTGGATGCCTTCGGTGCGGCGAAGCGGCGAAGTGAGAGGAGGTGAACCCTAAGAGCGATGGCCTCTAACCGATTGCAGTGACACAGTATGAAGTGAATCATGGTGAATGAGTTTGTCATGGACACACTCTGTGCGGCACAGCACAGTGGTCCTTTCACAGATCAGTAATCTGAGACTCCCGCATGAACCTGCATGAACTGCTTCCCTGGAATGGTCCTCGACTTGCTGTATTTGTCTTGAGTAGCAAGAATGCCGGTGCCGGCACAAACATTTGCCACCAGCTGGTGGACTCCTATAGCCGGTCAGTTTTGCGTATCTGGACATTCAAATGGAAATTCCCAAGTTGGAATGATATTCGTTGCATGTCGCCATAGCTGACCACTGCCCCTGACTCACAATGCATCCCAAAGCACACACCACAGGCGCTCCCACAACTCGCCGGCTGGGCTCAACTCGAGACCTCGCCGGTTGAGCTGAGGCGCCCGGATGTCCGGCTTCCGGTGGTGTTGACAGACGGGCTGACGGAGGTGGAGGAGGACAGCTTTCTCCGTCAGAACCTAGCAGCAACTGTGCCCGGAGAGACTGGTGGGAGAAACCCTTCTTGCTAGCCAAATTCGCTGTACCTGGGTGAGTGCTGTGAAGAACTGTGGTTGTCTAGCTCGTGCAATTATGTGCATGCGCCATGTTCATTTGCATCCTGTGAAGTGTGTGGGGCTTTGTGGCAGGAATGGGAAGCGAAGCACCCTGGTATGGGGCACATTGGCAAGACCGACCGAGAGAAGAGCTTCCCTTTGGAGGTGACACGGGGGAGCCAAGTGATTTGTTGAACCTTTCTTTTCAGGGCACCGCAATGCCAGGAAGTGCATGCTCGTTTTTGCGCAGGTTGTTCTTGACTTCATCTCCACGTGGTTTTCCTGACGCAAGACTCTACACTGTTCTAATAGTTCTAACTTTGGATTTGGCCAGTTGGCACAAGGCGTTCGATGTTCTTCCGCCCCAACCGGTTTAAAAAATGCCAATGCGTCGCGAGGCATTGCATACTGGCCTCGGCGTGGATTTCGCATCATGCAAGACCTCCGTGCCGGCTGAAAGGACAGAGCCCATAGGATCTGCTGCACTAGGGTTGCATTTTGGGCGTGTTAGCTGCAAGCTTCAGGACATGGATCTACCACTTCCTGGAGAGGTTGGTCCTTGTTGACGAGTCTCTTGGCAGCGTAAGTCAGGCCTATAAATTAAACTTACCGGAGACCGGTGCTTTGGACTTGTTACAATATGTTACAAAGATCTTGGCAAATAGAATGTCCAAAAGCAAGGACAACTAGCTTCACGACCGACCTGCCTCAAAGGCACTGAGAGCTGGCCCGTGATTTTGGAAGTGCTCGAATGAAGTGTCGAATTGGGCTCCCTGGTCAAGGGTTGCGAACTACTGCACCGCTCGGAATCCAGCACATCCACCTGCACATTGACATACTGGCATACACTCCAAACTCAAACCGGGCATATTAGGTCTTGGATGACAATGGAATGGCATAGTAGCAGGGATAATCGGATGGATACCTGCCAGTTCACCAACCGACCAAAACCGTGCTCATAGTGCACTTGATCCCAACTTACCCCGCTCTGCAGTTCGACAGGCTCAATAGGACCGGGAAGGACAGCAACTCTGAAGAACATAGAACAGTCGAACAACATTGAACAGCTGATCGTGAGGAGTTTTGATGGATCCCCACATGCTTTCCCTGAGCATCCACTCGCCCTTGCAAGAACGCTACTAGGAGCAAAGGGCATCGCTTCTAGGAGCAAGAACGCTATTAGTAGCTCCTGGCCTTACTACGGTGACCAAATACCAGGCCGGCGAGCGCAGAGGGCATCAGCCGCCACCTCCGGAGCTTTTTCGCCCGCACTGCGGTGGTGCAGGTGCTCAACAGGCCCTTTTCGAAGCGATCGAAGCGGGGATTTCTCAAAGGGAAGACCCTGCAAGACCCGAAGGCCGTTGATGGAAGCTACTAGTAACATTTGCATTAGTAGTAGTAGCAAGAATCTACTAGTAGCGATGCACTTGTTACTTGTTCGGTTGATTTGGACCTTCAACCAACCTACCGAAAAAGGGGGGGAACCGGAGAAGCATCCACTGTAATTACTTCCGAGCTTTGTGGCTGAGGCAGCTCCCAGTGGCACCCTACTTGGCGGTGATTGCTCAGAACGTTGTGCAGAAGGTGCTACCAGTCATACCGGGATGTGAGGTGGGTGGAGAGATACAGTAATCAGTTTGGTGCTTCCAGTGGTTCATGAGTTTGATTTATATACTGTATATATTATTTGACATATGTAGACTGTAGATTGCAACACGCTTTGACAACCAGACCAACCAGCCAATCAATTCAATAATCATTGGACGCCTGATGAGCATGCTCTGAACGCAACGGGACGGTCGTCTCGCTGTCTGAGGAGTTGACACTTCCCTGCCTCGCTCATGTCTTGGAGGATCCAGAGACCTTTTTGCATCTTGGAGTCATATGCAAATGAGCCGCAGTTGGGCCAGTACTCAGTGGCGGTCAGTCAGCAGTTGCGGTTGAATGAATCCCCAGTTTTGAGAGGGACTAATCCATATTAATCCTACATTATATATAGCATATACTATACAGGAATAGAAGTTTACAGAGTGAAGTCATTCCAATGCTTTGAATTCCATGCAGTCTGGGACTTGGACGCTTTGACCAAACCCTGCGATTCCCATACAAACGTAGGAGGGGCGTGCCCTCTTCTTTAGAGAGAGAAATAGAAGCACATCGGTTGGCTTGGTGAAGAATGAGGTCGTTATTGTCCCAGTCCTTGGCCAGCTTGACGGAGCTGGAAAGCCTGAAGTTGGACTTGGGATGGCGGAGCATCTATGCCAATGGCCACTTGGTCCTCCACACGATCATTCATGGTTAGAGAGATCCTGCATGATCCTTCATGGCGCTCAATTTCTGGATCCCATGGGGTTTGGAAGATATACGGATATACGGGACGGGATTTGTTGAGCCGGAAGACTAGTCTTGGGACCTTGGGATATGATTATATATTACTATATATTACATTATATTTAGTTTTAACATGTTTGACGCGTGCTTGTGCGAACAAGCAGGCACACCTAGCCACGGTTGGGTATGTGAAGTATATTGAAGTATTCTCCGGCATTACCAGCGGACGGTGATGGTGTATGGCTCGTGTTGAGACTGGAGTTTGCACACTTGCCATCTTTGGATCTAATCTATCCAAGGTTTCGAGATCTTCCTATCTTTGAAAGATATCTTAAGCTGTTGTTTCAGTCTTCTGCCGGGCACAGGTTGGATAGTCCATGTTAACGCGATGTAGAGAGATTGAATGAACTCCATCCCATCCCATTCTCTCAACGTGTTGAATTGATTTTGGCTGGTGTGCATTGCCCCAAAGGCTAGTAGATATGAACATGACAGAATTCGTCTCCACCCCTGTCTACTACCAGTTGCTGATGCAGATTCTGTGCATCGTTCCTTTTGTGGGTGACTGCGTTGTATCCATGTTTGGGCCCATAGATTTCGTCCCAAGATCTTCAAGTCTTCAGTCGACAAATTTGCTTGGAGCACATGTTGCGTGTTAACCAATCCCGGCGAGGGCACGCAGAACTCATAAAGAGGCTTAAGCACGTATGCAGCGTATGCAGTGATGCAACGTCCTTAGGTCCTTTCACAAACGACAGCTTGGTGTGGCTAGAAACGACAGCAGGACACCTGGAAGAACCTTAGAGCTTGTATATGTACGGATATATGGACATGGAGTCGTTCGCCTCTATCGGTATTTCAAGGCGTTTTGCACTGAACCGCTGCCCAAACAGAGCTCAGCCTACAGTGAAACCCAACACGACACGACCCGAACGCCCTCCGCCCTCCACCGAGCTCTCTCCAGGCCACGTGTCGCACCTGGCCTCTGCAGAGTGTTTGGCCGAAGGGCTCCGAAACTTGGGCCATTTGAAGGCGGGGAAGCCGAAGGGCTCCACCTGGAGGGAAATCGGAATGGAGGTAAATCGGAACACACCTCAACGATTGGGTGTGAGCACTGTAGGTGTTGATGGAAGAGTGAACGGTGCAAAACCAAATAGCACACGTTTCTTACTTGTGTATTTGTGGGGGTTTGTGCCAAGTTTGCGCATCCCCACCTGGGTTCTATGGGTCCAACGTGGAACTTCCATCAGCCGTTTTGAGCCATTGCTTTCGATCGCCTTGTGCCAGTTTTATGGAAAGAGAACTCCACAATTTTCTCCGACAGACTTATGTGACAAACAACGTGTGCTGAACTTTCAAGGTGTAGAATTTAGATGAATTGAAAGTTACTTCAAAGGTTGCTTCTTGTGTCTAAAGTTCTTTGCAATCTGGGAAGTATGTTGGGCCATCGGCTGACGCATCATGCATCCGCCTTAGGCAGACTTGGAATTATACGAGTGAGCTTCCTGCATGAAGTGAGCTGGGGGTTTTGGGGATGCTTTGGGGAATGCTTCGCCGAAAAGCCAAGCTTTTCCAGGAACTCGCACTTCGGCTCAATGGTTGCGTCAACTTGCTGCACCTGGGCTGGTCGCCAGCGCCGCCCACGCTGACGCTGCAACGCTTGGAGTTGCGACTGGATGGATGCGAGCGGCTACAGGAGCTCTTGCACTTTCAGTGCAATCATGGGGAATCTA
This sequence comes from Durusdinium trenchii, assembly GCA_963970005.1. Taxonomy (NCBI): domain Eukaryota; class Dinophyceae; order Suessiales; family Symbiodiniaceae; genus Durusdinium; species Durusdinium trenchii. The sequence goes on from CAXAMN010013080.1 coordinate 42,860, forward strand.
CCCTCTAATGAGATAATTATACTACCCCTACATACCCCTACCCCTAATCTAGGCATACCTTTGGGGTATCTACAGTATCTAATCTAGGCATATCCACCCCTCTACCTAATTATGCCTACCCATGCCTACGAGGGTACCCTGCGCCCTGTTGCTCGTCATGATGGTTCATAAAGGTTTGGATAGGAATCATGAAGGCTACTTTGATCCCTCCACCCATTGGCCAAGAGACAAGCTTTAATATGCTTTCATGATTTAATCTTCCCCATTCTTTGCAGCGGGACATCTCTCCCAGGCTCCAATTATACTGCCTTCTTCAGTGCAACTGCAGACGAAACACGTCAACAATCGGTGACCACACAGACCCGCTGTTTCATGGTATCGGTTGACCATGGTTGACCTCACTGCCCCAAGACACATCCCTCTACCGTCACCAGCGCGTGACTGACTCAGGTTCGGTTCCGAGTTTGAGATCTGGACGTGAATCCTCCAAAACGAAGAAGCGCCAAATAGTTTGTGAGTTTTCCGGGGCGAGGCCAATTCAGTATGAGCGACCTGCTGGTGGAACCATAGTTGACATGCGTGCGTGGAACAACAGTCAACCATGCAACTTCAGTAAAATCCCAGTATCTACCACAGTGCAATTGACACATGAATCAAAGACACACGTTGGATGGAGCACAAGTCTCCATATGGGTTCCAATCAGTCATTAGTCTATGATAGGCCATCTGAACAATCAATCTGGCACATTTGGACTCCAGCTAGTAAATGGTAGTCCCATGTAGTCCCGTAAGCCTCAAGGCCTTGGCGGAAAGCACACATTGAGAAGTACTCCCACTGCAAAGACGCATATATAGTTCTTTTCCGTGTGGGCATGGGAGTTCCACTCCATCCTGCGGTTTGGCGAATGGACCTCCGGGTCGCCACCCCATGAGAGACCTGCGTTGAGGACCTCTCAGAGCTGCTGCGTTGCATCGGTGCCTTGGTGGACTGCAATTTGGGCACGGTGGAGAGACATGTGTGGACAGTGGACGGCAGCCCTTAGAGTATCAAGGACGCTACCAGTAGCTCCTGGCCTTACTACTAGTAACAAGAAGCTTCTAGTAACAAAGGGCATCGCTACTAGTAGCAAGGACGCTACTAGTAGAGAAAATACGAGACATGTGTTGTTGGTGAGATATGGTGGTGCTGGTGGTGACGATGATGAGTTTCCACTTAGCACCTTTGGACCTAGCTGTGGAACTGTAGGTATGTATGTGTATGAGTTGTTTACATAGTTCTTTCAACTTCATGGAGCAGAGGGCGAGAGATCCAGACCATACACTGATAATCTGATAGGCCGACCCTGTAGCTGATGATTTGGTATCACGTGTCATTCCCCCTAAGATCACACTTTTGCTATTGCTTCTGAAGCTAGTGCGTTTGGACGCTTGTATTCTGATTGCAGGTGACTTGCAACAGCTGACATCTTTGCAGCTCTCCTTGGCAGGTGGGGCTGCTGTTTTGTTGAGGAATTTGACATGTCATCACTGCTCAAGAGATGTCATGAGGCTGAATTTGGAGTTGTCGAGGTGTACTAACAGAAGGTTTACTTTGTTCATGACCTCGTTTTTCCAATCTATTTGCCCCAGTGGGGGCTATGGCTAAATTGCCCGGATATAGTCTAAAGCAACTCACCAGGGAAGAAGGCCAGGGGCAGCCAATGCTGTCAGGCTGCAAAGGGCTGATGGTGGATTCGGACCTGGTCTTGCTGGGGAAGAGCCTTCGCCAGCTGCCAAAGCTCAGGCGAAGTTCACCACCCAGGGACCAGTCGGCAGAACCCACTCACAAGTCGTTTCCTTGTAATTGGGATAAAGAAGCCAATGATCCCTGCGTATTTTTAGCACTTCGTTTGTAATCTGGGCAGAATGCGTCAAACTGGCTGCAATCGAAGTGTCTCGTGACGTTTTGTGATGCAATCTTTGCAATTTGAGATATCGCAAGAGTCACAGACCTAACCTTTTCAAGCTCAGTTCGATGCGGACCCGTCGACCCGTCGACCCGTTCGAATCGTTCTCCAGGCAGTTGTTCTTGGACTTGTCGGGTGCCAAGCGGATCTTCTATGTGATCGAGCTGGGTAAAAGCATTCGATGCTTAAGGGATTTGCAGGAGTTCCACTTGGACCTTTCCTTTTGCGTGAACCTCTCAGACATCTCCCATTTGGGCAACAGCATCCGGATCTTATTGACACTTGCAATAAGAAGGAAGAAATAATGATAGAATTGTAAATCAATCTATAGGAAGCTGTTTCTTGGAACATAGGAAGCTGTAACAAGCTCTCACAAGGGATTTTTGGAAGATCACATCACTCATCAGGTTGCCGGACTGGATCAGGAAACAACCAAGGTCACCAGACAAGTCCTTGCAATGAGTTGACTGAAGTGTGAGCCGTATGTGAAAGCATCGTGAAACATCAACGAGCGTGTCTGCGGTGTGTGCGACATTCTGTACATTTCTTTACTGACTGTTTTAGTGAATCTAGTGCCTGAGCGACCTAGTGCATGGGTCGAAATGAGTTGAAACAGGTTGAAACCACCTCGCTCTGGTGCGACATTCCAAGTGCGCCCCAAGGACTGAGACGACGTTCGGAACGGGACCCTTCATGCTGAAGTTGGAAAAGTCCGGCGTTCGCATCAATCGCCACTTGGTTGATGAGCAACCAGAAGATACGTATAGAAAATGTGTCCACTTTTTTCCCCACCTCTTAGGTGAGGGTCTCTAGATGTTATTTCAGTTGTTTGCCAGCTGCAACCTGGCCACCTCCGGCACCCACCACCTTCCTCTACTGGGACTCCCTAAGAGGTGGAGCTCCCAACAAACATGGTGGTCCGTTGCCAACATCGCAGGCCAGATGGGAATCTGATGGGATCTGGAGACCCAAATGTCTCTCTCCCAAAGCTTTGGGTTCTACCAGAGTCGCTCTCTCCCAACGCGACCAGTGTCGCTTCTTTGAGCTTCAAGGTGAGAAGGTTGTGGGCTACGACACGGCCCAAGGCTTTGTGAAAGCCTTGGGTGTGAGGGCTTTGTCCGATCCGGAGGACGGCGACGGTTTCGATGACGGTTTCGGGCCTTCGATGTTTCGGGTTGAAGGAGCTCCGTTCGTAGTGAACCTTGTTACTAGTAGTAAGGCATCTGTTACTAGTAGCGTGGCACTTGTTTCTACTAGCTTCTTGTTACTACTAGTAAGGCACTTGTTACTACTTGCGATGCACTTGTTTCTAGCAGCTTCTTGTTACTAGTAGCAAGAATGCTCCTAGTAGTACGGCCAGGAGCCCCTAGTAGCGTCCTTGCTCGGCCAAACATCCACGGTGGGGAGGGAAAGAGTGGAGCACATCCCAATCAGTGAAACACCATTCGTGTCGAAAAAACATGAGAGTGTTTGCAGCATTCCCACCGGTCCCCACCCACTGGGTTTTCACCAACTTTTCCTATTACACTAGCAGCTGTTAAAACACTTCCAGTTAGGCTGGAAGAGGAGTCTCGGAGTCATCACAAGCTGAAACAACATCAGAATATTTGCCCGTCTATGGATGTGGAGGATGACGTGGGGCTGCAAGTGGAGAAGCCCCAGAGCACGGTGTCTTGGCTTGCTCATCAGGATAGGGTGTGAAATGGTGTACACTTGAAAAAAGTAGTGTGAGGAAAGGCTGCAAGTGCTACTCATCTGAAGGTTGGCATATTCTTGTTTAGAAATTAATCCAGGAACCAAATGAATAGCACGAGCGCTTCCTTGAAGAAACATGAGCTATCCTGCGTCCAGTAGGCAGTAGCGGCTAGCCCTTACTTAATTACATAAATATCGGTGCCTACTTAATTACGAATGAGGGAACCAGACGAAAAAGAAAAAGCACACTAGCTTTCTTGGGCCGTGCGGATCTGTTGGCGAGTTGGGGAGTGCACCCTCACAGATAGCGCATTTGCGCTGTAGTGCCAATGCCCCCAGGAACCAGGGTGTTTGTTATGTCGTGTGCGAACTTGAGTGTGCTCCGACTGTTTACGCGCTTTCCAGGAGGGACAAACCAAGGCTGTCAAGGATATTGTACATTGTACAGTGCCCAGACAACATTCTCAGGGACTCAATGTTGACTCTGTTGATCTCTAAAAGAGAACACCTCAGATCACATCAGACTGCTTGGACTTCATGGTCTTCCAGGAACTTCTCCGGAAATCTCTCAACCTATATTTGATATCTCTCTCTTGCATATTGTTCGCACACAAGTTCTGTATAAGGTTCAGTTTATAGTTATAACGATGCCCTTTGCTCCTAGTAGCGTTCTCAATTGTTTATTCTCCAAAGGTCAGAACACAACCAGCGTCACCATCCTTTCGTTTGCCAGATTAGACCTCGCCCCGTTCATTGAAAGGTCTGGCTGACGCACTTGGAGGAGATGGCCATCAAGCGGAGCTTCCGATTACCCATGGGCTGCCAAGGCTTTCACAAGGGATGTCCTCGCCTCTACTGAGCGACTGGATGGCCAAATTAAAGAGCGCGGAAGAGCGGGGATCATGAGGTTTTGGATGGTTTTGGTGGAATGTCAGTGAGATCGTCCAAACGTTATTGCCTTGCTTTCCACAACCTTTTCCCCGAGATGGTGCGCTTTTTGCATTGAGCGTTTCTCCTGTTGCCCGATGCCCAGTGGTCGACTGGCTCACGGAGCTGTTGACCTGACAGCAAATGTGCTGACCTGTTCTTTTAAGGCTTGGCCGCTGAAAGCGGTTCAGTCATTTAGCAGCTGGAAGAGACAAAGAAGCAACCAGAGGGGAAGCTGTGCCAATCTGTGCCGCAACGTCTAGTCCTTTGTTTGCGAATTGGCAATGGCTTGTTTTCACGAGTCCTTCACTCTGTCATTTTTGAATTGCCCCCATTTGCTTGGATCTGGTTGTGGATCTTCCCGCATCTCCATGCTTTCAATGATGGTTGAAATCCTTGGGGTTGTGATGATCAAAAGCTGCCAGAGCGGAGATGCGAAAAAGGAACTGCAGCACTGCAGCAGAGCCCTGGCATCGTTTCAGTGATGTTCTGTGCTCATGGACTATGCTTGGTCAACCTGGGAGATTGCGCAAGGTCGAACAGAGTGGTGGATGATCACATCCATCGAATAGTTTCCCAGGTTTGCACCTTCACCCCTTCACCATGCCGCCACATCCCAACACACAGCCACCATTGACAGGACAGACTTTTTGACAAGGAATTGGAGTTCAAAGGAAGAAGGATGGGATAAAAATAAAGGAGTCTTAAAGTAGGAGTCTAATGGTTCAAAAATGAAAGGACAAAGTGACAAAAGCAAAGGAAGAAGAACGCGTTATTTGCCAACTGGGACATACAGAGTCAATACCCGCGCCTCGCAACTTCGGGTCTTCGACGATCGTTTGGAACCAGCTTTTTTGGTCAGCCTGTTTCAGCGTGCAAAGTAATCCAATGAGGCTTGGTAAACGACACAAACTCATCAATTTCTGAAGCCTCCATCAAACATACGATGTGGGACACGAGTTCGTGTCCCACATCTCGCCACCCCACCCTTCAAGCTTGCGGCGGGCATTTCCAAGCTTGCTCAGCGGACCCTTTCTTCCTTTGGGTTGGGTGACATTTGGTCACCAAAGCCCATCACCTTTGCCCAGGACACCTGCATCACCCCAAGCGAATTCGCAGGTGCTGTTTCCGGATCGTGCAGCAGCGCATCCTTCGCTCTCGGTGGCTGTGAGCGAACCAGACTGGAACTTTTCGATACCCGATGCCCCCATTTTCCCTAGTCTGCAGTTATTGCTTGATGTAGCGTTTGACGCGGTCGTGTGAGCAGTGGCTTCTTGGACTTGTGCGAATGGTATCGTGAATGTCCTTGAAGACAGGATGCTTAATTGCCCTTCCAGGAAAATGTTGCAGGCATGGAACCTGCATCACTCCTCGTTCGTTTACTTTTTGTACGTGCTCGTTCTTCTTCCTATATTAAGTTATATATAGATATATTAAGTTTAGGTGCTGACGCGGCTTGGAACCATGACACCGCATGACTGGACACAGGGAACACTTGAGCACAAACAACATGTGACCGTGGTGAAACAAGCCCGTGCCTGGATGTTTCCAACATACCGAAAAACCAAGACGGACTGCGATGAGAAAAAGGCTTCTTGGGTTCGATCATCGTGTGCGTGTACTGTTGACTCTTGTTCCGACAACATCAATGAACACTCGAGGGGTTCGCTCAAGGTGTACCTACCTGAATCCGAGGATGACATGTGTCAACGCGCCAACTCTTTGTTGAAGCGATGTGGGTGGAGCAATTGCAGAGGACAAGCCCCAGAGATTGACGTGGCCGTGAAAAACTCATGTTCATTGGACAGCTGTATGCCTGCAACCTTCGTGTCAATCAGAGCTTGCTCATCCTTTGGCCAACGGATCAAGCATCAAACGCGAGCGTGCGATGCCGATACAGATGTCGGTTGCAAGGCCGCCGGGACGTTCAGTCCCCACGCAACCCGACCTGCTCTTCAGAAGCATCCCCCCTTCTTCGCTTTGAAGCCGGAGGCCAGCTGACATCTGGAGCCATCGACCTCGTCCGCTGTTGTGGCCAAACTGAAGTCCGAGCAGCCCCAATGACCCTGCAACCACTCAGCCCGGAGCTCCCAACGGCTATAGTCACTGTAGTCGTAGCCGCCCGTCCCGATAGCCTTTGCAGCTTGAGACCCACCACCTCTCCCTTTCTGCGTTCAAGCGCGTGCCGTTGGCTATCCTCCATCCTCTTCCTTGGTTCAATGGATGAGAGCAGCGGGTATCCAAACAATGGTTACCCTTTTGCTTGACTCAGTTTCCAGAAGCATTTGCGGCTGGCGGGATCGGGTCGTTTTTGCCTGCATTTGCATGATTTTGTTGAATTTTACTCATCCATGCCAGGTCCCAAATTCCAAAACAATCCAAAACACATCTCTACAGAGGGAGGAAATCTGCAGACTCACCCAAGGCCCCGCCCCTCTCAACAGCGTCCAAGCGCCACCGGAATCCAGCAGAACATCCAAAGATCAGCGCCCCAAGACCAGCAATCCAGCAATGAGTCGGCGGATTTTCACCTGTTGGTCGAAAAGTGCCAACGAGCCTCCCATCGAACGAGACATACCAGCATAGATTTTCTCGTCACTCCGGGGACACTGCGTCGACCATCGCCCCGATTGTGCTGGAGTGTCCTGGGACGCGGCGAAGAAGGTTCAGGTCTTCCTCCTTTTCCTCGTCGTCCTCCCGCGCTGCCCATCACTCACAGGGGCACGTAGCGACGTAGTCCAGGACAGGGTGGTCAACCTCCATATTCTGCTGTTTGCAGGCATCACAAGAACAGCAAAACTTGGACCAGGGGGGTGGGATAGCCTCGGTGGAGCACAGAAATGAAATGGATGTGTATGAACGGGAAGAGCTCAGCAAACTTTCGGGCAGCCGACGTAAGATCCCCTCGAAGAAACGTTCAGGGGATCATAGCAACATAGCAGGTTCTGAACACAAGGATTAGGAACTGGTCAATCTTGACCACACGTAGAAACTGCCCAGATCTCATATCTTCGAACAGAGACTCTGGCAGTTCCTACGTGAGTTGTGAAGCATCCGGTGCTCATGAACATGACACATTGTTGTATGAGACCCCCGTGAAGGAGGTGAAGAAGGGACTCTTGAGGGCCCGGTAGCGGCGGCTACAGGTCATCTCGTGAACTTTCCATCACCCAGCCTGACAGGGTGAGCGCCCACACTAGGGGTTCCAAAGCTTGATCACCAACAAATCTCAATGAACCTATGTTGAACATGTTGGGATGCAATCTGTAAATACAATGAGTGAACTGTATTTGACAAGATGCTAGCACAGCAGACACCACATAGAATTACAATGAATTACACAAGGAGGCAAAGAATTGCTAAAAATCACGAAAGCCAGCCGTTAGGCATGGCTAAGTTACTTTTGGCGAACGAAATGAATTTAGGAGGTCCGGGTGACAGATGCGACTCTGTGTCAACCTGCTGGTGTTTTTCTTTTTGGCGGAAATAACTTTCTTTTGGTGAGTTGACGATGCAAGAGATGTTAGGTATTTTCAGGTGGGATTGCACCACCTGCATCAGCAGAGAACTTGGGCACTGAGAGCTCTGGAAGCGTTTTTTTGTGGCCCTGATATTGTTTTGCATTTTTCCCGCAATCATAAAAGGAGGAGCTGTAGGTGCAAACAAAATTTCCAGCTCTGCATCTCTCCAAATGGCCCCGCAGACCTGATTACATTGCATGCGGAAGTGGGAAAGGCCCATCACACATGCACTGGGGAAAAATGGTACTGTGTTGCTTTCAACGCAGCCAAGGAACAACATGTTGCGGTCCCTGCACAGAAATCTGATGCGGATCAGGGAATGGTGGCAATTGCTGGGTGTCCTCGAGCTCTTGATGTGGCAACTTTCAGGATTGTTCAATCAGCGTGGCACATTTGCAGATGCATGGGCGCTTTGTGCGTTTCTTGTGTGGAGACGTCATGAGACGTCGACCGTCTTGAACGGCATTTTGTACGGCATTTTTACATCTTACATGTTCGATTGGACACCGTTTTTGTTTTCAGCCCCTGAGGGGGTTAGCTTGACAAAGCGGTCACAGGTGGAGATGGGGCGGTGCTATCCAACTGTTTTCAGTGCGCGCGCGTCAGAAGCAGAGTGCTTCGTTTTTTCAACGGTGCGTTTTGCAAATGTGAACAGAAAAGACGCGGAATCTTTTCACCTCAAAAGACCCTTGTGCCTCAAACGGCGTGTGGACAGAACAGGCTCAACTGAGAGTATGTGACATTCACACTCCCAACCTATACTGTTGAGCCTGTTGCCCTCAATGCACGCAAGTGATCCCACCATCCGCCTTTCAGCAAGACTTTCGTCAAGCAGTCAGCTAGCTGAAGGCTTGCAGGGACCCACTTCAAAGACCTTCCAAAAGTAGCCCGGATTTCGGGGCTCCAGCCTCAATGTGGCCAGGTCCACCAGCAGGCGCTTCTCCGAGGGAGCGCGGGGACCCCCAGCGCGGTGCACTGAGTCGAACAAGCTCTTGCAGTCGGTCATGGGCAGCAGCGGAAGATCGCCGGGGCGCCCACAGCACGGAAGCAGCCTCGAAGTAAATTGCGGAATGCGATCCCAGCTTCCCATCCCTCGAGGGCTGCCATCGTCTCGGGTGCGAAAGTGCTCCGACACACCCTCTGGCAGGCATGCGCTTTTCCCGATGGGCAATCACCACCACATAACCCAGCTGGGAGTAGATGCCAGTGTCCTTGGTCTCCGGGTGGTCCTCGTTTGCCACATTTGCCCGTGCTGCATCGTGGTAGATGATGATGGCCAGCTCGTTCCATTCCCAGCTTCTCTGTGTTCTCCTTCTGGGCCAGCATCATGCCCACGGCGTTTGACCACTTTGGGCGGTTTCTTGCTGCCTGACCTAGCGTGTCTCTTGCAAGTCTGGCATTGGAGCTGGTGGCACGCCTTCACGGATTCATTGCTAGCTCCTGCCAACTTCAGATGTCTTGCTAGGTCGGCATTGGAAGGATGTCCCATGTTTTGATGAACCCGACGTAGGGCAGTGGCCACCGATCTAGACACATGAGGTGGGAAGGAGATACCCGCACAGCCGTTTTCCACTTTTACGACCGTCAAGTCCTCTGAAGGTCCACATAGGGGTCCCCATGATCTTGACCTCCCCCGTGAAGTTCAGCAGTGAGGGAATCCCAAAAACTCCCCTGCCCTTTTCTCATGGCCCTGTGTCCCTCAAACCACGGCACGTGCGAACTGTCCAGTGTAGTGGCCAGCCGGGTTGGTGTTTTGTCCAGCGGTAAGGGTGTGCTAGTGGGTGTGCTCATGGTCCCCCGTGCAAGGCCGGTCCAAGGCGATCACATAGCCGGGATCGGTGTAGATCACTTTAGTTGGCTCCTTGAAAGGTCCACAGTTGGAGACCATTTGAGGCCAAAGCTGCACATATCGAACGTCACCTGTCATGGAACGCAGGCATTTGGGGCAACTCCTGTTCAGAATCCCGGGGATGCTCGAATGCCACGTGATTTCGCCAGCGATCTGTTCGTAAGCAGCTTCTATCGCAAGGCGGATGAATTCCTTTATGCTTGAGACGCAGCCTGCGGGGTTCTTGGGGTCGATCACTATAGTTGAGTCTAGTCCAGGGACCCCACAATGCGCAGGGAAGTGCAATCCACACCAGCTCTGGCCTGAAGGTGTCGGTCTCGTGAAGGACCCTTTTAACTCCTCGGTTGAGATCGTGTCCATGAATGATGTCACGGGGTTCCAAGAGTGGCATACCAGCTTTGGCGTACTCCAGCGTTAACTGCTGAGCATTGCCACAAAACAGCTCCAACAGGGCGATGCGGTCATCGCCCGGGAATGGTTTTTGGAAGCACCAGGAGATATCCAATCTCGCACCCCTTTAGTGTTCTGGTTGGCGGTCTCAAAGATCGTCGACGTGTAGGCCGAACGGGTGGTGGTGATCAGGCCGAGTGTGTTCAGCGCCCAGTTCTTGACCCGTTACCGAAGGCGTTTGACCCGATCGTAGTCGTCGGGGTGGAGGAGCTTCACCTTAGGGGCCTTGATCGTATCCTTATCGTTTTCCCCCTCATCGTTGGTGTTGCCCTCGGCCTCGTCAAGGTTGTTATCCCCGAGGATGTAGTCGGCCGCCCCCTCCTCGGTAGTGGGTTCCTTCTTCACCTCAGTCCCCGCTGAGTTCATAGCGCCGATCCCGGCTTTTTCCATTTCTTGGCAACGATGCGCTCGTACACTTGCTGCCAAAAGGGGCATGTTTTGCGGCGTCGATTTGAGCTTTGAGTTCCAGCACCGTCCTCTCCAGGTCCAAAATCTTCTCGTGGTTGTCCTCCGCGCAACTGAACATAGAGAAGTCCTCCTCCTCGTCCGAGGTGGTTTTTCTTCCGGGGTGCTGTTTTGCTCTTCGGTTTCACTTCCAATCCCCCTTTGGCTTGGGTCAGGGATGATTTGGGCGGGAGTTCCGCCGGAGGGGGCGCCTTCCGAGCCACCTCCTCTGGATCCCGATAGCCCTTCTGTGGTTTTGAGCTCGGTGCCGTGCCCTTGTTCTCCTTCGCATTCCTTCGCCCAGTGAGCCGAGCGAACCAGATCCGGTGAGTGGTTCTCGTTGTTGTGGCACTCGTCGATGGCCCAGTCCAAATAGCTCGTAGGCACCTCGCAGAAGGGGCATCCTCGATAATTAGCCAGCGAAAGGCACGATGTTTGTGGGAGATGCCGGCACCCCATCCCTGACCATCCTCATGAGTAGCCCCTGTGTCGGCTTTGGCGGGATCTGGATATCCAAGTCCTTGCGTGCACTTCTGAATGAGTTGGTCCATGCTTCATGCTGGACAGTCCTTTGAGCTCCTGAACCCGTCGGCTTTTCCATTGGCTTCTGTTCGCTCTGGCTTGTTCATTTTCCATGGCGAGGTTTTGGTCGATGACATCCGGGAAGGTTCAGGATCACGGTGCTCGAGGTCACTCTCGAGAGCGGGTTTGTCTCAAAACGGCTTCGTCCGACCCAAAGATATTTGAACTTGATTGCAGTGCAACAGTGGCAAAGCTGAGGTCGTGCAGGGAACAGTGACGGTTTCACAACGTTCAGCGAATTGTTCTAGTAGTGTTTCTTTCAGTCAACTTGGCTGTTTGCCATGTACGAGAGTCGAACGACGATCTCCGAGGTGTCACATGGATGCGGTACACGTACTGAGGAGTCTCAATCCAAAAATCCCTGTAGTATTGTTTGGAGCGCCACCAATGCAGGAAGGTCTCATGGTGGAATGGCTCATTCCTCAACATATCGTGTGCCCCAGCTGACAGTGTCTTGGGAGGCGGCCATGTATACCGCTTTGCGCTGCTGGTGCCTAGATCTCCATGAGTCTCCAATCCGATGACACGTTCCGGCCAGGACAGAAACTGAGGCTTCTTGCCCGTGACTGCCATTTGCGGATGGCCGGAAGCGCTCATGATCATGCGCGCTGAGTGCACGTGCAAATGAAAAATCAACCACGCCTTTGGCAATATCGTAGCGCATCCCCAAGGCTCCAAGTGCAGGCGCGCCAACCACACTGATCTTCACTGCGAGCCCCCCCCAGGCCTGTTTCGGGGGGAAAGGTCCCCCCCCCCCAAACTTGAAGGCCTCCTCCTGCTTCATGATGAAGTAGGGAATGCCAGCTGCTGCTCTTCTTTGGTTCCTTCTTTGGCGAAGGCACCTGTTTGGAGTACTGGACCACGATATGCATGTCAATCAGTTGATCCCTTGCCTTCTTGAGGTAGACGCATGGCCCGCCAGAGTTTTGCTGCAAAGGCAGTCAGCGATAGCCAACAAGGCTGGTGTGGAGGCGTCCTTCTTCTTCTCGGTTTCCGCGGCGTACGTCCACATCTCAACATTTTCCTGGTTCACTGCCAGCTCATTCGGTGAAGAGGTCGGAGTCCAGGTCGACGGAGTAGTCAGGGACGGCTTCGATGCAGTCAGTGATGAAGTCCTGGTCCTCCACAACCTCATTCTTTGTGTCCAAGACCTCGGTGGTGTAGACAACATGGGTTGTATGTGCCTCACCACCATGATTTCCTTTGTTGGACACTGGGATCTTTGTGCCAATGTCCTTTCTTGCGACATACGGAACAGTAGGTGCGAGCTTTAGCTTGTTGCATGCGCTCGTGTTTGGACTGAGTGAGCCCTCTCTCCTTCAAGGCCGCCCTGTATTTGCTCTTGGCGTTCCGGAAGGCGACGAAAGCTTCATGAGTGTCGTCGTCCAAGAACTCCTCTCCTCATCGATGTCGGAGAGAAAGGGCTCGTCATCAGCCTCCTTTCCGCTTGTCCCCATCGTGGCGCCTCTCCCAGAGGAGCCTATTCACCTTGTCCTGGACGACGGCTGCGTAAGCTTCTGTAGGCTATAGAGGTTGCCCACTGAGAGAGGAGGTTCAGGAAAACGACTGGAAACCACATTTCAATAGTCTTGAGCTCAGATTTAACGGTTCCTGCTACACTCTCGAATCTGGATGCGCAAACAATCGCAGCTGGGCTTTGAGAACGTCGTCATTCAAGGTTCGTTGGACAAGCGCCGCGCTGCAAAAGGCGGCGTCAAATTGACATTGGGTCGGCTTTCCAACAAGCAGCATGTGCGTGGTTTCCAAGTCTATTTCACTCAGCCGACCTTCCCTTGGCAGCAGCCAGTTCAGGATTGCAACCGCAAACCTCTGGTCACAATCGGGGTTGATTGGTTTTCCCCACGATTAATAAAATATTGACTTGTAAATTTTCATTGCAGGGGGCAACGTTGCAGTCGGAAAAACACAGAAAATTGTTACTGTAGCCAATTTGAACCAGGGCAGAGGACATCAATTTTTTCAGTTCAAACTTACTAACCCACGTAACACAGGGCAAGAAAACGGAAATACATTTTCAAAAGATCGCTAAAGAATTGTTGGGGGGGGCCGGGCACGCTCGATTATTTTTTGCGGATATGTTTGTGTTCTCAATTCAATGGGAACACTGTGTTATACCGTGCTTGTGATGGAAAAATAACTTTGGAAAACCGTAGTTCCTTGTGTTTTTCCTCTAAGGACAGGTATGTGCAGGCAACCCCAAACCACTATAAAATAAATAGTGCTTTGCAGTCTAGAATTCCATCTCCGTGTGCGGTGTGTACAACAAGGCCACCAAACCTAATTCAATCCCGAAAGACCCTTCAAAATTCAATGGTTGTTTCTGTTAGTCTCAGTTTTTACGGTTCTTCTTTGCTTCTGGTGACCTGCAGGTTCCTTGTGGTTTTCACGTTCGTCTAAGAGAAGGTAGGCGCAGGCAACGCCAAACCCCTATTACATGACTATTCCATCCATCTCTTTGTGCGGTGCGCGCACTAGGGGTTGGGGCGCGCCCTTTACATTCTAGTTTGCAATAATTGTCTTACGAATTTTTCTTTTCTTTGTGCCCCTGGTGGCCTACTATTTTTTTGGGGGGTTTGGGGTTCTACCTTAGAAAAAAAGGAACTGGCCACACTGACTGGCCGTGCCCCTGAGCTCTGTGGCCGGGTTTTGTCCTTCTCTTGTCCTGCTGCTGTCCTCCTATTGTCCTTCTCTTGTCTTTCTTTTGTCCTTTTGGCCGCGCTGGCCAGCCCTGGAGCTGCCGCGCCCCTGAACTCCGTGGCCGGGCTCTGTGACCGGGTCTTGTCCTGCTCTTGTCCTTCTCCTCCTCTTCTGTTGTGTTTTCTTGTGGCCGAACAATTATATTAATATAACATAATATAACGATGTCGATGCCGACAAAAATCATTGATTAAACAATCTGCTCTTGGGGGGTAGCTAGGCAAGAAATCATTTTTGACAAATATTGATCCCAACCAATCGTTTTGAAACTATTTGGGGTCTAAAGTCTGTGCTGGTATAATCTAGGGAAAGGTGGATAAGCGCAGGAAACACAAAACCTTTATAAAGTGACTAGGGCCCATCCCGCTTTGGCCTATAATTTCATCTCGCGTTTTTGGGGGGCGTTCAATGATCATCATGAGCTTGTTCGCTCAAAATACATTGCGTGAATCAAATTCATGGCAATCTCAAATCATGCATCAAAATGTTGCGCACCCTGATGTCAAGTAAGTTAATTTTATATTTTTTCTCGCAGCCTTATGGTAACCCAGTTCAACCTATAGAATGGTCTGTCAGTTTATATCTACAAAATGGTGCTTAGGACCCCCTGTGCGAATCTTACGCGGGTACGGTAAACTTATTGGAGGACACTACAAGCGGTTCAATTAGGTGGGTGGGTATTTCTTTACCTTAAACATCTTAACTATGGCGGGGTGTTCGGCGCATGATATGGAAGCCTCTCCTTGTGCCCTCATGTTAAATTAAATTTCGCAAGCAACCAGCTGCTCTCGCTCTCTCTCTCTCTCTCTCTCCCTCTCTCTCTCTCACTCTCCCCCCCTCTCTCTCTCTCTCTCACTCTTTTTGTTTGCAGTTTCTGGATTTGCAACTGACCTATCTACGTGCACAAAACGTGTGTTCCGTTGCGGCCGTATTGAGGGCAGTGTGAGGTGCGTCATTTTCGTTTTACACCCGCCTCCTGTGAAAATGGTAGCCCGGTAATGCCACCCGGCAATTGTTTGACATCGTCATGATTCGTCATGTGGGTCAGTTTGGGTCATTGGGATGGCCTTCATCAACGTTGCGGACAAGATTTCTGAAACCGACAAAGATCAACCTTTTGATTCGCATGATGGCTTCAAGCTTGGAGCAGGCACCGGGCGGGGCAACAATTCAAAATAACCCATGGCTGGCAACAAACCAGATTTCAGCCACTTGTCCTTGCAGGAGACTTGGCAGCATGTGAGTATCAAATTTTCTCTTGTTTACTTGTTTATCCCGTCCCCCTCTGCCACACAAACGACCACATATTTTGGTACCATTCTTTATGAAGAGGGGTCCCCTGTGCCCAGGACAAGAATTGCACGGCATGGGGCCGGTACATGGAACAAAAGGGGAATGAACTTGCAGAAGCTGCTCGGCGAAAACATCCGCTCGAATAGTGTGAGGAAAGACACGGAAAGACCTGGAAAGACACATTGTCGTGAAACGGTTTGGCGTATTTTAACGTTATTTTATTGGGCAGGCTTCTTACTACATACTTTGCCAACACCCCCAGCGCAGGCTCTGTGGCAAGTCGGCCAAGGATGGAGCTCGTGGGGGGAATGCACCATTTGTGAGGCGCCAAATAGGACAGTTCAACCGCTGCACACTTTGTTGGAACATGTGGACCCAACAGTTACGGGAGCAGCTGGATGTTCAGGTGGAGTTTCCGGCCAACATTGCGCGGGCCTCGGATGCTGTATGACCAAGCATGACACGTTGAACATTTGAGTGCTATTTAACAAGCTAAGCGCGCCTCAATCTGGGGTTCAAACCTGGTTGGTTTCCATATGTTGCTTGGCGGCGGGCTAGCAGCAACGTGTCAGTGGCAAACAACACCATAAACGCTGTTTTTCTAATGCGCTGTCGGGCACGGGTTGAGCACTAGGTGCAACACACACACACACAGCAAACACATGTTTTGATGTTCCCCATTGGTGCCGGCTCCAATCCCCGACTACAGGCCTCTCACGTAAGAGGGAAGAACCATGGCAACAAACTCAAGGACAAGCCGGCTCAGGGTGATGAATGCATCCAACGTATCACACTTTTAACCCGTTATAACCCATTAAAGTTGCAAGAGGGTTCCTTCCTTCACGATTTGGCGTGAACTCGGCTAGGAATCAGTTTTTCATGCTTGACCAACTTGACCTCCCTTATTTGCTCAGAGAGATCGGGAATCCCTGAATTCGGGAGGAGAAGCTGGGCTGGCGAGAGCCGCAGAACCCAGACGAGCTGAACAAGTGCCTTGAGCACAGCGGGGCCCATTTGTGGGGGAATTTGGACACCCATTTTGGGGGAGGGCCAGTTGCGGACGGGTCGTCGTGGCAAACCGTGCATGTGAGTTTCTGCGGATAGCTTGTGTTTCACGAGGCGTGCTTGATTATCTGAATCTTAATCATTAATTCAGCAATGAATGTACAGCTGAAGACGTTTTGGGCATGGGTTAAACGTTCCTGGGGCCTACCGACCGAGCAAGCCACCAACTCTCGGAACAGGCCGGACTTCCCCCCACTCAACACTCGCGTTGAGAAAACACAGATGGACAGGCAGAAGCGTCCAACGTCACTTCCCTGTGGGTGTTTGACATGAGGTATTGGCAGACCTGGAAGCTTGATCGTGAGAGCCCAAGGGAGATGAACGTGGATTTTGCACACAGGTATCACACCATGAATGGACCCGCGCTGGACCAAAGCAGCTGCTCAGGCGGACGTGGGTTCCAATTCAACCATGTCACTGGTGACCGGTGTCTTGGCATTCTTGGCAACTGTTTCTACTCAGAAATGAACTGACCATTGTGGCTCAATCTTTTAGCGCCTGGGTGTGGAGAGGTGATACCCTAGATTTGCGTGAGGTTTCAGCCCGACATGTCGACTCCTTGTTCATGGAAACGCGACGAACGAACACCCGTTGGGGGTGTATGTCCTGCTGACGCAAGCTCATTTTTTGGTAAGATTGCGACCTTTGGCCAAGGAGGCAGGTTGATTTGATTGACGCAGCGGAAGCAACAGTGCCACGGCAAAGCCCTCCGCCACAGGCACGTGATCACGAAGTTCTCTCGAAGCGATGGTGTAACAAGCATTATATAATCAGCCGTGACTTAGGATGTCGTAGGATAAACGTTTAATTAAGCCTTTAGGACAAGCGGTTTTGCAGTTGAGGAGAAGAGGTTAAACTACTAGTATTGGTTTGTTGTGAGAAACGATTTAAGCTTGAGCAAATGCGAGAAGCAATAAAAACATTTGAGCCATATTGCTAGTAGCTTAACAGCTTTTGCTTCCAACAGCTTAGCAGCTGGGTCGAAAATCGTGATCATCCTGAGTGTCATGCCACGTTTCGAAAGTGTTGTGCAACACAATGTCTTTATAATATACAGGTTTCATCGAGCAAAGCGAACCAACTCCTCGTCAGCAGCTGCAATGTTTCCCAAAGGCCGCTGAAATACCAATACCTTTCTTGTATCTGGTGCGTTAGTAGTTTTTTGCCCATGCGCTAGGCTCCAATGCCACAGATGCCAGTCTGCCCAGTCGTGCCTCAGCACGCGGCGCCGCAACAGTCTGGGGCCCTGGGATGGCTTGCCGTCAGAGATGAAGGCGTCCAGACCTGAGGCAGACAGATCATTAAAGCGAGTGAGTCGAGGGTCCGGGAAGGCGGCAATTGGACGCCCAGCTTGATCTTCTAATTACAAACTTCCCGCATCTTCCCATTTCTATATGATGGCATTGAAGACGTCGAAAGGATGATCCAGGAATCCTGCGCTCCCTGGTAGGGCAGGCATGGCTGTTTCGTGCCCCCAGACGCAGAGCCCAGGCCAGGAAGCAATGATCTCATGGTGAACCACAATCTTAGTAGCTTGACTGACCCGCCGGCTGTGAGTACAGAGCTGTGAGTCACATGTCAAGTGTTGTTTGTGTTCAATTCTGCGGCGGAGGTTGTTCAGAATGAGCACTATGACCCACGTTTCTCCATTGGACTCTTCCATCATGTGGCAAGTTTTCGCAGGGCTTCCGGCTTTATGGATTATAGGATTCTCTACACAACATGTTGTCATTACCGGAAGGATGCATTTGTTCTCCGTGTCGAGGCTTCAATGTTGCTTTGAACGGCATCGATAGCTGGAAAAAGTTGGTGGACATGGGCTGAAGATCAAAGGGGCATGTTGCTTGGGTTTGTTTTCTTCCGGACCTTCCGGATTTGGAACCGCTCTGATTGTTTCCGAACCTTTTTGGGGAATGGCATTCCAGATCTTCCCCAGATCCAATGAGTTTCATCAAGTTTCCTTTCTGGTGGTCGTTGTTTCGGTTCCCCGCCCTGACAGGACCAAGCTGCCGGTTTGCTCGACGACGAGCTGGGAAAGCGCACCAACCGGTGGGACCACATTTGCTGTGTGTGCGACAAAGCTATGACGAGGGGCACACTGGATCATTTGAGATCCAAAGGCCACTGGAGCCTCGGAAGAAGATTGCACACAGAAGGCCAGAAAAAAGCAGGACACCTAAATAGACAGACGCATACAATCGCCTACAGTTTTGTTGTAGGTATATCACCAAAGTGGCCTGGTAGGGGTTACCTTGAGTTGGCTTTGTGAAGCAAACAGGTAGCCTCAACAGCCTGTTCGGATCTGTTCGGGACGTTTGGTGAGATATCATATTCTATACAGTCTATGCCCCTAGCCCCTCGCCAGCACCACTAGCACCAGCAACACCTTCACTAGCAACAGCAATGCCCTTGCAAAGAGGTTGCGTGTCACAGCCTTTAGGCAATGTATGCACTTCTATCATACTATGGCCTTTCACGCAAACCAGCGTTCACACGCCATAGCTTTACGCAAACCAGTTTTGACACGACACAACCTCTACGCAAAGAGGTGCACACCTCCGCGCGCGCCAGACCACACCTAGGCAGCCTCCTACAACAACAACAAGAACAACAACAACAACAAGGTACAAAAAAACTGCAGCCCCATTACAACATATCTTGTCCTTTGTCCCTACAATGGGGTGGAAACAAAATCTGCAGCCCCGTCGTTGTTTTTTTGACCCCCCGCGAGAACAACCAGCCAACATGCACTTTTACCAGTAGTGGTAGTGCTTGTACTAGTGCTACTACTAGTGGTGCTAGTGCTAGTGGTAGTCGTTGATGTAGTGGTCATAGGAGAAGAAGAAGTAGTAGTAGTAGTCAGTAGTCTCTGTAAAACTTCTACTTAGAACCTCTACCACATCCTTGAGACAAAAACTGCAGCCCCGTTGGTGCTTTTTTTGGACCCCCCCCTCAAAAGATGTTGTTGACTTTACCCGCCCTAGAAACAAAATCTGCAGCCCCGTTGTTGTTTTTTTTTTTAACCCCCCTCCAGAACAACACCCCAAAAAACAGCAAAAAACAAGAAACAGACCAACCAAAACTTGAGTACCACAACGACAAGAAGTCCAGCTACTGACAGCATCTCTCCAAGCCTTCGACCCTATCCCAAACAGTGTCCCTTTGAAATTCCTGACTTGCAAGATGTGACAACTATGTTGGGCAGCTGTTTTTGTCTCTACCACCAACAACAACAACTCCCGTTACACAGCCTGCGTTTAGACACTATGGCGTCTTAATGCTCTGCACAAAGCAGTGATTACACTCCGCAGCTTCTTCGCAAAGCAGTGCTTACGCAGAAGGTTTACATACGGCCCTGTGTGCACAGACCACCGGTTACGCAGCAGAGCTTCTACACAAAGCAGGGTTTACACATTTTACACCGCAACATTTGCACGAAACACCTCCATCTACCTTGTGCTAGACCTCCCAAGTGAGTGGGGTGGTGAAGTGCAGTGCATGCTTCAAAGCACGTCGCATGCATCTCGCGCGCACTTCTCAGGACTAACCTTTGGAACAAGATTAAAGGAGGAGGAGTTCCACCACCGGAAGTTGCTGCTAACATGGAGAAAGAAGGCACGGGGGGCCAAACAGATCCAAACAGTGCATGACTTTAGCGTTTGTCGCTCCTGGGTGTAAGTTTTGTCCGGGTTCCTTTGCGCAGCTTGCTTCGCAGCTTGCTCCGCAGCTCGCTTCGCAGGAGGGAAGCACAAGCCATGGGTGCAAAGCTTCCCGGTGCCTGGTGGTGAAATTGTATTCAACCATTTGACGGGTGCACTGAAGCTGGATCTCGGAGTCTTGGAGATGTGTGGGTGGGAGATGGTCGGATATACTTTTCAAGCAGGGGATGCTGATCGGTAGTTGGTCTATGCTTTTTCTCAATCTTTCATGGCCTAGCATCACCCAACAGCATTCCTAGACATGTTTGGAGCGTTGGTGCCATCCGGGGCCGCAAATTCATCTCCAAACATGACCAGGCGAACCCAACACAGGGGTCATCGCACGTATCATGTTTAGTAGACACCTCGCACATTCTCATTGCCTCTCTCTCTCTCTCTCTCTCTCTTTTTGCACCAATCATCTCTTCCCGCGCGTTCTTCCATTCTCCCATGTTCTCCCTTTTTGTGTCTGAACACTTGAAACGATGAGGTGGAGCACCAACCCCAGCACCTCTCATGCCCGCACCTGTGACGCCATCCATGCCGATGGCGCCTGTGGCACCTGTGGCACCTGTTGCACCGGTCGCCCCCGTGCCCGCGAACAAGCTGTGCCTTGGCCAGAGGTCGCTCACAAACGGTCAAGAGTTTCAGGAATTCGCGAAGGGTGAAGACATTCCATGTTGTTTTTTGCTAGTCACTGTTTGTGCGACTTTAGCAGGGTCACCTAGCCCAAGAAGATCAAGAAAGAATGCATCAAACTGTCAAAACTGCTGAATCTGAGGTTGCTGGACCATAATCGGGAATGGAGGGCATCCATTCAAAACCAGAATGAGTGGTGGTATTTCATGGACTCTTGGCACATCTTGGCGCAGCAAATAGGGCCACGATGATTGCGAATGAAACGTGGGCGAGAATATCCGCCACCTTATTATAGACATGATTATACAATATTTTACATTGTTTCAGCAGCATTCCGAGCATGATGCAACATCGACAGGATTCGCTTGCGGGCTGGGCCGAGGGACACTCCCATCCCCAAACTCTTGGAGGCTTTAGTGATGATGTGCTGGGAATTCAGACCGCTGGTAGGTTGGAGACCATCGCTAGTAGGTTGAACTCCTCCCGCGTTTCTTCGTCTTCCGAATCCAAAGGAGGAGGCAGGTGTTTGGGACCAGCATTTCCACCGCTCAGGAGGAGCCTGGCGAGGCAGTGGAGGAGTTCATCCCAAGGCACCATGAACTGACCTGTGCTGTTTGCGAGGAGAATATGATGCTCGGAGCATGGGTGATGGTGGGCCATGTTAGGAGTGCAAGATGTGAAAGCTAGTGGCCTTGTTCCATTCACAGCACAAGCCCCCGAATGCATTTTCTGTCAAAAGGAGGAAACGGACCCCAGACCCCTCATGAAACCAGCGTTTCTGCCTCGGCTAGAATCTACAAGAACCATTAAAAATGCAAAAGAGATAGTCCAGGTGATCACAGAACCTGTCTGGCAACTCCCGAACCTGCCCTCGTCAGGGCTCGACGAATCGAAGCGTCCGATTATGAGGAAAGACGGAGCCCTATCCCATTTGCGCTCCCAAGCACATTGGAGCCTTGGGTTTGCTCGTGAGAAAGCTCCGTAGCGGGTGTGTGGGAGGTTCGTCATCTCACACGCTTTCCTGGCAATTTTGATATGGAACATGGCGTTCTTCCCATTGGTTAAACATGGTAAAACCATCCGGGTCCAGGCCTGTCCTGAAAGGTGCTCCTTTCCGCCAGTTTCAATATCTCGGCCAGCCTGGGAGAGATTTGGCTATAGTGTTTGCCAGCCCACCCGAAGGCTTGAACAAATGGGTGAAAGGAAGGCAAGTTGCAGTTTGGCTTGGTCTCATGAGGTTTCATGTGTGTGAGCACTCTATCTTTCCCAAGCGGAAAGCGAAAGCAGATGAGAGCTTTGTTGGGGTCTTGCGGCCTTACTTTGGTCCAGTTTCAATTTAGTATTTGAAGCACCGATCAGACACACATCCAGTGAGGTGGCAATTGAAGCAGCGCATGGACGGAATGGCGTCAGGCAACATGCCACCTGACCATGTCACTGAGCCGCAGGCTAGCTGGTGTTCTAGCAGGGCTGCAGGTACCCATGATGGACCCCAAACATGTTCGGTCACCAATCTGGTCGGCAGTAAGAGAAATGGCAGCGCTTGTTGGAAACAGTACCACTTAGCAGGTTGACCCAAGTTGCCAAGCCTGCTTGACACCCGTGAGCTCAGAGATTTGGTGAACCTTGAGATCCAAACGCTGCCGCGTTTTCAACATTTCATCCAGCTCTGCCAAGGCAACTTAGCGCTTCTCTAGATCTTTTGCTCTTTGACATTCTTTGACAACTTCAAGCCATAAACAGCTGTTCCACTTCAGGTGGCAGAGAGCTTTGACAGGCGGGCATGGGTGCAGAAGATGGGGAACTGCATGTTCAACCATCTGACTGGTGGATTGCAGCAGCTGCTGGGCATATTTGTGTGACGTGTGGTGATCGCTTCAGCGGGAGATGGGGGTGTTGTGATCACACTTGCGTTCATTTTTTAGGGGCTTGCTATATCGCTACAGATGGAAGACACTCCCGGGCGTCACGCTAGGCCGGCATTCCCAATTTACGCCAGCCGTTGTGCATGAGTCGCAAAATGCTGTCCCGAGGTTGCAGCAGCCAGAAGGCCGCTTGGGCCAAGAGCATCACGGGGACCATCTCTCATCATCACCCCGTGAGTTGTTGATGTACCGAGTGTTCACCGGAGTTTCTTGGTTTTGCCGACGTCGTATCCGCAGCAGTGTCGCCGGCAAACTCCCTGCAGGTGCAGCCGCAGGCGCACCGGCAGTGGCTCCGCAGGCTTGGCGCCGGGAGTGGTGTACTGGGGCTTCACCAAGTGCCGATAGCCTTGGCTAGCCTTATCAGCACCAAATTGTTTTTTCTTAACTCTTGTGATGCGATGGCTCGGCGCAACTGTGGGTGAAAGTGTGGTTTTCCCGAGATGAGTGATTTCAGAGAAATGCCACGTTGGCAGGCCCCGCAGCCACGCATGAACTATCAAGCCCCAGCTTGGATCTTAGCGCACCTGTGGGTGATGCTCGACTACTACTGGCAATGACAATGACTGGGGGAGAGTTTTGTATTTGAGAGAAGGCCATTTGCTAGCAATTGCTTCTTCATGACTTTCCATATCGTGAAGGTCCGCAGTCCAGCCAATCTATTTGTGTGTACCAACCACGCTTTCCGTGACTTCCTGGACCGGAGGCGATGTTGTTGTTCTTTAAACGGATTATTTCACCTTCGTGACTTTCATGATTTGCTTTTCATGAGCTCTGCTTGGGATTATCAGAACTTGCGCTCAGGCATCCGCTCCCTCCCCAGCGCCAGCCGTGGCCACCGGTCCACAGGAGGGCCCCGAAGGGCAGGGCAAGGTGATCTGAAGGTGAAGCTTTGGGCAAGTCATGAGGCCATCTGAGAGCGTCCTGCCATGACAGATCCCAAACTTGCACTCTGTATATAATTAGACTATTGCTAGACAACCTGGAGCGGTGTTGTTATCAAGGACAAGAATCCATGCCATTATATATAATCCATTGCTTGTGCTAGTTTCAGCTTCAAATCGTTCAAGTCATGCAGGCAAATCCCACGAGGACACACAAGCAAATTCCACGTCATCATCATCCTGTAAAATGACTTCCAACCACCCACCCTCCCGCACTGGCGTCACCGTGGAGGCCACTCCCTTTGGCCCACTGGGTCCCCGCAACGGGATCGACTACCGAGAGGTGGATCGGCGGTATTTTCGACCTGCGGCGAACGGATGGGATGGATCACCCATGGTCATCCCTCCATGGTTGAAGTGTGACTGACTCATCAATGCCCTGACGGCAGTTCTGGGGTCACTACATGCACGAGATACATCAACAGTGCAACAGACCCAAACACACACACGTGTATATATATATACCCTAATCTTCCAAGGGCTAAGTTTAACTTGGTCTTTGTCTAGCGCCGAGTTTTACTGAAGTCAAACATCGTCCTTGTCAAAGCAAGACTTCAAGTAACTCTTGG
>CAXAMN010013080.1:87121-132963 GCA_963970005.1 Durusdinium trenchii
GATCCTCCAGCAACGGCCTAGTTAAACTTGACCTTTGAAGCCTAGGGTATATATATATTTACATTTGTATACATATACACAGTATAGTCACATAGAATATAAGAATATATATATATTTGCATGATGTTATAGTCATAGTATATTATTACTATTTTATGTCCACATGTTTTGGGGATGCTGACGGTGGCCATGACACTGCACTCAACCTTTGCTGTCTCGATAGTGTCATGACACTCAATTGTTGTATATTCGCGGTGTTCATTTGAGGATACGCACATGCTGGCCCTGTTTATGATGGAAGACCACCTCTACCACCAACAAGAACCGCA
The DNA here is from genome assembly GCA_963970005.1 of Durusdinium trenchii. Taxonomy (NCBI): domain Eukaryota; class Dinophyceae; order Suessiales; family Symbiodiniaceae; genus Durusdinium; species Durusdinium trenchii. The sequence goes on from CAXAMN010013080.1 coordinate 87,451, forward strand.
TGTTACACTCCAAGTACCCTCAAAGCCGAGCGAACCTAGTCATTCGAGCAATCGCCCCACGCTGCGAAGGCGCAGACTGACATCTCCAAATGGAAAAAGTTCATGGCGACTCGCTCGCATTCCTACAAGCTTTTGAGGGAGAAGTGTAGAATTAAGAATTCCTCCGGCTTTCCATTTGTCCAGGATGAGCCCACGAAGAGATTGGATGACATGTATGCACTGATGACGAAATTCTCCGGGCAATGCACCTCGGCCCGGCCTTGGAGGCATTGTTGCACTGCATTCTTCTTGCTTTTTGCTCGTTCTTGTCGCACGGAGCCCGTAAATGTTCCGTGACTTCGCAAAAACTGAGTTGGGTGGGCGTTCAAAAGGCAATACTCATGGACCTGCGAGTATCGTCGTTTAAGACTGGAGAATGCGTTTCTGGCCCCTCACGGTCCTGTTCCTGCTAGAGTCAAATTTCCTCAATGACAAGTCCCGTGCGATTTCGATGTCTACACAGGGGAAAGGCTAGGGAGTTGTTGAACCTTGCTGATGACCAGTGGATGCCTCATGCCTCATTTCTAAACATTGCATACATCTGCTTGAGTTCAGCCACGCTTGTGTATGCCGTCAACTCTCAGAAGTACATAGTTTTTTTCTTCACGAGCTCCGTCTTTGCCTGTGGACGCCGTCAACTCCGAGAAGTAATGATCTCCGTCTTTGCAAACCAACCCTTATTCTTACTAGGAGAATCTTCAAGGGACCCATCAATGGAACCTTCCCAACAGATTTTCAGGATTTTCGGGAGTCCTTTGCCGAGGGCACACCACTCCCCTGCCCAGGCCCAGTTTGCGAGGCCAACATGCTGCTGGGTGGCATCGGTAGTAGGAGTAATTTTTTCTTTACTACAACACAGTTGCTTCAAAGCAAGACATGGAAAGACCTTCATTCCAGTGAAGACCGAAATCCATTGGACCCCCTGGAAGATCCCTGATGGGCACTCCCCTCAATCTTTTCAGGAAATCGTTTGCAGGCTGCCGACCATCACAAGACAGTTGGTCGATGGAGAACAAATGATGAATTTCACCAGCTGAAGGACTGAAGCATTTTGATGCACTTGATCACCAAGCCATAGACAGTTCATGAACTTGGGTCCCAAATTCGCACTATCGTTTGTCCGGGACCTTCACGCTCACACAACGGCTGATCACGCAGCCCTGCCAAGGCGTTTCGCAGCAAGAGGACTTCTTAAGATTACAGCGAGATGCCACTATGCAGCTTTCGCTCGAGACTTCCCCTGATTTCTGAACACGACCACCACCGCCATGTCCAAACTGCTGCGCCTGCCCGAAATCTACACATTGAGGTAGAGCCACTCCGACCTCCTCCCCCTGCCGCGAAAAGCCGACTCTGGACCAATTTGCACCTCCCGCTGCCATGAAAAGTGACCACCAAGTCCGAAGATGTGCACGGCAGGCAAAATGGGTGTTAAAAGTATGGCCGAGCACTTTGGACATGAAGTCCAGTTCACCACCCCCTGATGCCATTACAAGGGGAACTTCTCTAATGTGCTCAACTGTGCTTGCTTCAGGCTCGGCTTCAACGAGCATTTTATCAGCCAGACGCCGGGCTGAAATGATGGATGGTCAAACATGGCGGACCTCCGAAAATTCCATTCAGTCACCTCAGTACTTTTTCAGTTTCGTCATCTATGACCTGCTGGGCAGGCTCCTGCTGTGTAGCCTAAAGCTTTCATGCCGCCTGTAGGAAGCACTTCAAGAAACTGCGGGAGAAGTTCCCGCAGGGCCCTCCGACAGAGTGGGGCGCTCGGGGGATGCCAGCGGTGAAGGGGGCTGTCATGCGCTTATCATATCCAAGCGGCCTTCCTCAGTACAGGACTACAGGACCACATCCCACACATTCGTTCAGGCAACTGGCGAACCCGATCCCCAGATCTACAACGATCTATAGACATCGCAGTACCTTCATCTAAACGACCACCTGTATTCAGGTGGCTTCAACAGCATAGCTTCAGAGAGAAATGTCACCAGACGTCACCCACATCATGAAGGGCTGTGCTTGTCTGGTCCAAGGCAGCTTGCTCGTGGCTGGACACAGCCCTGGGTGCAACGTATCGCATCTTGGTTTTAGGTGAGTGAAGATGCATGAAGATGCACCGACCACTTCCCACAAAAACACAACCTGCAGTGGGGTGGGGCTCTGGAAAAGCTTCTTTGCCACTGTGCCATGGTGAAGTGAGGGTTTGGATTTGGGAGGGGGTGGATACAACAGTTCCAAGAGGTAATCCGTATTTGTTGTAGCTGAAAGTCGGGGATTTAGTAACACAGAGTTTGGATTCGTAGGTCAGGCCTGTGTGCACATTTGGTGGCAGGTGTGACTGCAGTAATGAGCGAAGTCGTCCAGGAACCTCAACGCGGTGCGAGTTCGAGCTGGCAGCACTCCAGCGATGGTTTCACAATGTTTCACCCTCTCCACCACCTGTTTTGAGTGAATTTGGCACGGCAGGACCCAACACCTCATGATAGTCCTCATGATATAGACAGACCTTTATATCATGTCTATTTTGCTAGTTATATGTTGTAGTATGTTATAGTTACGTTAAGATAACGAAGAGGCTCAGTCAGAGGGGTCCTTATTTCAACTATATAACTTATTTTGCGTGAAGGGAGTCACACTTTAGACACACTTCGACCCATCCAGCTGCGGATGAACGTATTTTGGACTAGCCGAGGAGACCACACGCTGCTTGAATGCATGGGACGAGACGCCAGTGCGGAAAATGTTCAGGGATCGGAAGGAACTTCGGGGTTGTGAACTACGGCCTTTATTGTGTTTTGGAGCTTGGTGCTAACATGGGCCCCTGCCCCTTCTCGGTCTTGGCCAAGTCTACCAACGTTGGCTGCAACGTTGTTACGCAGCATTTACACGGACAAGATGTACATTGCCTGATGTTGTCAGCCTGTGGCAATCCAATTGAAGGTAGGATCCTCTCCTCTATTTGACGCTGCCTCAGGTGGCATATTTTTGCACAACCATGTGACTGGGGAGCAGGCGCCTCTTCTGTCTTGTGAAGTGCGGACGCGTGCTGCATTGTCACACTATGTCACACTTGATGTCAGTGATTGAGATATCGATCTTCACATTTGTCACGCTTTGCTCGTCGCCTCTCCCAACCTATCGTGACAAAGCAGCTTTGCTATTCTGCCGTTCGCTTGGCCACCCTTCTTTTTGTGTATTGGTTTTGTGTCTTTGTGGCCGAAGCTGCTTTATACAGGGACCTTAAGCAATAGAGCCTACCTACAACAGTAGGAAGTAAAATCCCCACGTTGATCTTAAAGCACAACCTGAAGCGAACAAGGGTCAGCTACCTGTGCTGATCCTCTTGAGCGCAACCAGGCATTCGAATCAGAGATTGGGAGTGGCGCCCAGCCGCAGCCTCTTCCACAAGGTGGCCGCTGGACCCGTGAAGACGGTTTCTCAGTGGCCAACACACAGCCATTGGCCTCAGTTTCACTGTTGGGTGTAGTGTTTTTTTGCGAAGCTGTCTCAGTCTCTCGCAATCGTTTCGGTGTATCCTGCATTCTGAAGGTGCCAAATGGTCCAGGTTTGCGGGTGCAGATTTGCTTCGTGTTGTTCAAGTCAAGGCTGCCAGTTAATGCAGCGTCCCCACCACAGGCATTTTCATGCATTTTCTCAATGCAGATAGCAGATCTGTCAAACATAGTTACAGGATGTTACAGGATTTGTTAGGTTGGTATAGTGCTGCTAGGTGGGTACCGGTGGTTCATGTGTTTTTGTCTGCCCCAGCTCCGCCCTGCCGCAGCTGGGCCACGCACCGCCGTGGACGCATCGCCCATGCCGGTGCCGCAGTCTGCGCCGCGGTGCCAAGTGCCACCCGAGCTGCCTGGCGCGAAGCCGTGACACATATACTGTGAATTTTGTGGTTCTTCCGCTTTCGCACCATGTTGAATCTCCATGCACACCCGCCGCAGCTGGATCCACTTGAGCTTTACCTTTTTCTCGTTCTCGCTTCGCGAAAAGGCGCGACCGCGTCGCGTTCTCCGTTCGTTGCCACTAGTTGGCAGCGGAGCCCCGGTTCGGGGCGCGCCATGGCCTGGAGCCCGCAGCTGCTGCGGCGCGCTCGACCTGGCGCTGGTGGTGGTGGCGGCGCTCCACATCCTCGACCCCCCCCATGGGCATGATCGTGGGCCGCTGCTGTTTGACATGGCAGCTGAGTCGGATGAGGACCTCGAGCTCGACGCACCACCACACGCTACCACTGCGCAACTGTTGAGTACCTCCGACCCGGAAGTGATCTTCATGGGCTCCGACGAAGGTCTCCAGGACATGGATGACGATGGACCAGTGGTTGACTCCTTTGGACGTCCCAATTTGGCACCTCTCCATGAGCGCTTTGTTGAGGAGATGCCGGATGGCCGGTTCGACCTATTTGGTGACGAACCTGTTCATTCCCGAGCCCCTCGAGTACCTCCTGCCGGTGTACCTGGCCATGTGACCGAACCTCCTGGCCTTAGAGAACCTGGCAGTGCGAAGGTACCAAGACCTCCCAAAGAACCACGACCTGCTCGCGATCAACGACGCCATAATGAACCACCGGTACAACCAGGTCAAGACCTTCGAGGGCATCGACGCAATGAACCACCTCCCCGAGCTGACAGGGGACCCGCGGCCGAGGAGGAGGTGAAGTTGTGTTGTGCCATGTGCTCACGAGTCCATAGATGGTCACCTTCAACGCCATGCCAATACTGTGGCGCCAACAAGTTCTTCGACCCTCGTGCACCTCAGAAGCACCACACGGCATTTGGCACATGGATGTACATGCCACATGATAGCTCTGGCCCACCACCGTCTTCACAGGGCTCACAAACTTCATCCTCGAGAAGGAGAAGGAGACGAAGGCGCAATGGTCGACCAGACGACCCACCTGATGATCCTGAGGGCGACGAACTACATCAAGAAGAGCATGCAGAGAGTGAGCAGCCAACCAACGACCCTGTGCTGCCAGACGAGGCAGCCGAGACGCCTGAGAACCCATTTCACTTCGAGGAGGAACCTCAACGAACTCCTGTACGACCTTCTCGACCTCCGTCGATGGCTGCTTCACAGCGTGTGACACCTGGACCTGCATTGCAAGATCCCATCGACCAACTCAGCAAGGCATTGGCCAAGCTCATCAAGAAGGGCAATTCTTCAGAAGCCTCATGGAATTCCATGATGGGACCCTCCAAGGGGATCAAGTTCCGTGGAGGCGCAGCTCCTGCACCACCGAAGTGGTACTTCAACCCTGAAGATGTCCGCGCCTACGACCGCTACGAGCGGAAGGTATTGTTGTGGGAGATGCAGGCCAGACACTTCATGTCACAGGCTGAGATTGGTTTGACCCTGTACGCATCCCTGCAGGGAGAAGCAGAACAGCAGCTTGAGTTTTTGGAGATGAGCGAAGTTTACTCCAAGACCGGGGTCAAGACCATCCTCGGTCTCCTCAAGAGCGCTTTCCAACAAAAGCAGGTTTATGTGAAGCGCCACTACCTCCACACCTACGAAAACATCAGCCGCTTGGGCTCAGAGTCCTTACGGACTTTCATCAACCGGTACAAACGTACCGAACTGGCTCTGAAAGCCGTCGGCGTGGACATTGCTCTGTCCTACGATGCTGAAGCAAGAGGCAGCCGTTTGTTGGACCGCTGCCGATTGAGTCAAGATCAACAACGACTGGTTCTCGTAGGCACGAACCAGGACATGAGCTTCGACGCGATCGGATCGGCCCTTGTCATGCAATTTCCAGACTACAGGCCTCCACCTCCGATCGCCCAAGCCTACCAGAGCTCAAAAGGACCAGGCGGGAAAGGTTTTCCGCCGAAGCACTTCTCGAGTGGAACTACTTCCTCGGGTATGTCTTCGGCAAGCACAGCTCCGACCTTGGCTTCCTCCTACCGCAAGGGCGATGGGAAGAATAGACCGAGGCGTGTTTTCCAGACGGTCAACGAGACCATGGATGGCTCGCCAGATGGCGAGGCAGAGGATCCACCTGCTCCTGAGGATCCATCTTTTGATTTTGAAGAGCCAGCCAACGAAGAGGACGCTGGCGACGACATCGACGGCACCGATGACAACCATGGTGCCGAGGATGTGGAAAGCTTGATGCACGTGCTCACCGTCACGGCTCGCAAGCTCGCGGCCATGAACCAAGGCCGCAAATTCAGGAATGCTCCAAAGAAATCCATCGAGCAGCGAAAGCAAGAGTCACCTTGTGCCGCCTGCGGCCAACTTGGCCATTGGGCTGGCGATGAAGCCTGCACTGTCTCCGCCAAAAAGGGCAAAGGCAGTGGCAAGAGCAAAGCAGCCTCCAGCTCAGACAAGTCGGACGGCAAAAAGGTGTTCACAGTGAATCACTACACGGGCTTCCAAACTCATGAGGAAGCGGAGGGATGTTCGGACGTCGAGTACGAGCCGCATGATGTTTTGGTTGTTTTTCAAACATCCCAACTTCCTGCAGCATCCATGAAGCACGCTGCTCACTTCATGATTTTGGATTCGGCATGCCAACGATCGTGCACTGGAAGCCAATGGTTCAACGAGCACCAGATGATTATGAACAAGTTTGGGTATGACATCCCTATCAAGTCCAGCTATGAGAAGTTCAAATTTGGTGCCGGCGAACCCTTGACCTCCAACCAGCTCGCGTTTCTTCCCGCCGGCATTCGAGGTCATGTTTGTGTTTTTGGAGTACATGTTTTAGCAGCTGACATTCCGTTTTTGGGCAGCCTTTCGGTCATGCACAAGTTGTCATTGACGTTGGATTTCGCCAACCAGATCGCCGTGTTGGGTGTGTTTGATGGTCTGAAGGTTCCACTTGTGAAAGTTTTGGGCCACCTTGCAATCAAGATCACTGAATTTCCCACCACGGACTCGCATGCTTTGATGTCATGGTCACACGACAGTCCTGTTTGCAAGAAGCTCATGCACTCGAAGGAACATGAAGTCATCATTTTGCCACCGCCTGCAGCCTTTGGGACAGCTGATCTCGAGCCCGCTGACCTTCCTCAGACCGTCCTTCATGCACGACGGGCCAGCGACATCGGCAGAGAAGTCATGGGCCAGCTTGGTCAAAAGGCTGATCCGCCTGACCATGAGCGTGTGGACGCAAATGGCGGCCTCAGTCAAGATGGGCATCATGCCGCTCGAGCAGTACAAGGCAATGCTAGCGTACGGCACCAAGAAGCTCAGCAAGAATGCCAATACCGGCAAGGGTGGACAGGCCAAGGCCTCCAAGGACAAGAAGATCGTTCCGACACCGGCAAGTCCACCACCGCCAAGTCGACCGGCATCTTCGTCACAGAGCTACAGCACGGGAGCCGAGCTGACGCTCGCACCTCCGAAGGGCAAGACAAGCAAAGCCAGCCGCATGGGCTATGCTCCGACCAATCCATTCGGCAAGACACCAACATGCAATCACCCGGACTTCATCCGCTACGGCAACGGATGGGGCAACTTCGCAAGGTGCAAAGCATGTTACCAGAGGTGGCGCTGGAACGACGCGGAAGGCGTCTGGAAGTCGGATGGCTTTTGCTCCAAACCCTCGCACTCGCCGCAGTCACCCTGGACGGCGGTGGAATCGATCACTCAGGTCTACCAGGAGCCCTTGATGCTGGTGCCAGAGGAGACTATGCCGACCCATCAGCCCAAGCAGCTGCCTTTGCATCGTGCCCAACCAAAGCGCAGGTCCAGGGCACCATCAATGACCTCCTCGGCAGCGGGCCATGGATTGACAGCAGCAGCGCTTCAAGACTTCGATGTCCTGATGGACAACGCCAGCACCTTCGGCACCCTTCACAGCCGCATCTTAAGCTGGGACTCCGGAAGCGACTGAGCGGCAACATGGCAAAGAATGTCAAGACCTTGGAGAATGAGGTGAACGTGCTCGACCACATGCCCTATAAGGAGATCATAAAGAACAAGGTCGACCTCCTCGAGCTCTACAGCGGCGCTGCAAGACCAACGGCTTTGGCAAAGCAGCATGGATTGACTTCGCTGCAACCCTTTGAGAAGGACGATGGCTATGACCTGAACGTTCGACAAGTGAGGAAATGGTGCACTCAGGCGATCAACCAGTTTCGACCTCTTTTGCTGCTGGTCGGATATCCCTGCACCCTCTACAACATCTTCAATGAGAATCTGAACTATTCCTCACCTGATCGACGTCAGGAACTCTATGAACTTCGTCAGGCAGACCTGGACGGACTGCGATTCGCCATACAACGGTGCCTTCAACAGCTCGCCAACGGTGATCTCTTCTTCCTCGAGAACCCGCTCCGTAGCAGGCTCTGGGATCAACCGGAGGTTCTTCGACTGGCACAGCACCCGGATGTCATCAAGGGCAGTTGCGACTCTGGTGCATATGGCGCTACTGACAAAGACGGCTATGTGATCATCAAGTCCTTCGGCTACCTCACCAATTCCACTGAGATTGCCAAGGAGCTCTCCTGCCGCATGACCAAGGAGGAGAAGACGCATGCAAGGCCGCTTGAAGGCCAACGGGTGACGGACTCACAAGTCTACCCTGTGAAAATGGTCCATGCGCTGCTTCGTGGCCTACGAGCTGAAGCACAACGACGTGATCCTGCACGATTTCAACCTGTGCACTGGGTCCTATATGCTCAACCGGTTCACGATGAACAACGCTGGACTCAAGAACTGGACATGGTGAAGAAGCTGTTCGGCAACACGTCAGCCCGGACAATAACACTCAAGCCCTCCAGCGAGATCTACCAGATCGTCAGCGAGCTTGTACCATGGGAGCTCAGCCGTGTCCAGGCCACTTCAAGACCAATGATCCGCCGGCTGCCTCAGGACTTTCCATACACTCATCGAGGCAGTGCTATCCAGTTCAACGACAACACCTTCGAGCTGGAATCTGAGGATCTTGGAGCTCTCGAGTTTCCGAGGCAGAAGTTTGGCCGTCCTGTGGCTTTCGCGATCTTCTTCTACGGGGTCGCTGAAGATGAAGACAAGAAGCCAGACAAGCCAAAAGAACAAGAGCCACATCATCACATTCCAGGCCTCAAGACCGACGTCAGCTTTCCTGGACTACCTGCCGGAATTCCACGAGAAGTTCAAGCTTCAGTGGCTCGATTACATGTGAATGCCGGACATCCAGCCCGGCAAGAGATGATCCGCCTTCTGACGATGCATGGGGCCATTACGTCTCAGATCCTCTCCTGCATCGACCACCTCCAATGCGGATCATGCAAGAGGACACAACTTCCTCAACAACCTCGTCCAGCAGCCATACCGACCATGTCAGGCCAGTTTGGCGATCGACTTCAAATCGACCGCTACTGGGTAAGAGACCTCACTGGCGCCAATCACTGCTTCCTTGGCATTGTCGACATGGCCACGAACTACCAGCAGACGATTCGGCTCACTGGACAAGGCGCCAAAGATGTCTATCACGCCCTCTGCCAAGTTTGGTTCAAGCCTTTTGGACATCCCCTGGTCATTGAAGCTGACGACGACCGGAACTTCGAGGGCGAGTTCAAAGAACGCATCGAAGGCTTTGGCACACACCTTCTCATTGTGCCGGCTGAGGCACACTGGAGGATCGGAAGCATCGAGCGCAAGAATGCCATCCTGCGCTCAACAATGGAAAAGATGATTGATGAGTATGGAGTCACACATCCAGAGATGCTCGACGACATCGCCCTGGCCGCCACACAGGCGATCAACAGCTCAGTCACCTCCAAGGGACGCACACCCTACCAGGCTGTATTCGGCCGTTTACCAAGGTTTCCTGGTGACATCCTCGGTGATGAACGTGCACTCCTGGCCAACTACGACGCTGTCTATGCGGAGGAGATGAGAAGTCACGCTCTGCGCATCATCGCAGAGACTAGAGCATCACATGCAGTTCGAAGAGCCCTCCTACGAAAGACAGCACCATCTCGTGAAGAAGCACAGGCAATCCTACCTGGCTCTATGGCAGCATACTGGAGATGGCAAAAGAAGTCAAAGGGGCGCAAACGCGGAGGCTATGTCCTGGCGCGACTGATGAGCCATGACCCTGACAACAAGAGCGCCTGGCTTCACAATGGCAACAGTGTGGTTCAAGCCACCTATGAACAGATTCGGCCAGCATTTGGCATTGAGAACTGGTGCCCCTCATCACAGGACATTCAGATGCTTCGAGATGGCAGTACTAGACTGCAGAAGGGGCTATGGCAAGATGAACGTGGACCACCACCTCCTCGTCTTGACCAGCACCTGAAGTTGAATTTGAACGGGCTGAGCCAATACCTGACCTGGTGATGCCTCTGGCACTGAAACCGTCACCAGCAACACCGGCTCCAATTCCAAAGACTCCTGATCTACCACGACCTCAGCCAATGGTCTACTCTCCGACCTTCAAGCAACAGAATGCTCAGGTACACCAGCACTTTGAGGCACCACAAGCAGGACCTTCATTCGGTCTTCCTCCAGAAAACGTGCCAGTACCACCTTCTGAGGACGACATGATCGAGGGCGGCAATCTTGAACTACCTGAACCACCGGTTCCTGCTCTTCCACCCGATCCTGGACTGCCTCAACTACCTGCAGATGGCGAACAGGAGACTCCTGTTCTGATGGATGCTACTGCGCCACCTCATCGAGAACCCGAGACTGGTGAGCCACTGAACAAGCAGCCAAGGCATGAGGTGATGTTGATGACATCTCAAGACCGTGGCCGCCTTCAGCAGATCACACCCCAACCTGATGGATGGGATGGCTCACCGATCATCGAGAGTGACAACCCATGCATGGTCTACAGAACAGTGGCCGCCGAGATGCTCAATGAGCCGCTCTCTTCGGCGTCCTCCGATGATGAACAAAGAAAGCAGCCATCTGATCTGGCGCGAATGAGCCGCCAAGAACGCAAAGCCATGGATCGTGAGATTCCCTGGCGTGAAATCGTGAAGAAGGACAAGGGCACCCTTGAGGCCTTCATTGTCGCCAACATCAAGGAGTTCCAATCTTGGCTCTCCTGGGAATCCATCAGGGCCCTGACCGAGGCCGAGTCAAGGGCTGTCTACGCCTCAGCGGTCCTCAAAAGAAGAATCATTCCTGCAAGGAATGCCTACAGGGACAAGAACCGATCGATCCCTCCGCTCAAGGCAAAATGCCGCACAGTGGTTCTGGGCTGTCTAGACCCAGACATGGAGATCTTGGACAGAACAAGTCCGACCCCAAGCCGGCATGCAGAAGCCATCCTCCTTCAACTGGCAAGCGCTGGGCTGAACGCCCGAGTCGAGAGGCAGAAGCATCGATGGAAACTCTGGGCTGGAGACGTCTCTACGGCTTTCCTCCAAGGAAGTCCTGAAGCACGACCCTTGCCTCTCTACATGAAGCCACCACGGGATGGAATCCAGCAAATGGCCAAAACTTTTCCGGCAGAGCTCTACGAGGTGGTCGGCAACCTGTACGGTTTCTGTTCCGCACCAAGGACCTGGACAACCCATGTGACCAAGGTCCTGATGAATGACGCCAAGCTGACCCGCCACAAGCTTGAGCACATGATGTTCTACAGCCGGGACGCCAACGGCTACCTGGAGGTTTGCTGCATCGTCCATGTTGACGACTTCCTCGTTGCCTTCAGGGATGACTATGACACGAGCCGCATCCTGGGCAAGTTCAACTGGGGAAGCCAAACCTACCTGACGGAAGAGACACCCATCACCTTCCGCGGCAAGGAGCTTCGCTTGGTGAAAGACGGCGACCTCTTCGCCATCAAGGTGACACAAGAAGCCTTCATCAATGAGATCACCCCCGGCAAGGTGGAGAAGAAGCGGCTTGGCGAGGGCATCAAATTGAGCCCAGATGAATGGAAAGAATTCCGCAGCTGCGCGGGATCACTCCAGTGGCTATCGGGGCAGTCTCGACCCGACATCAGCGCCTTGGTGTCCCTCAGCAACCATGGAAAGGACACCACAACAAAAGAACTCCAGCAGCTGTACGAATGCATCGACATGGTCAAGAACACAGCTGCTTTGGGCTTGCTCTACCACCCGGTCAGCTTCGACCGCGCCATGCACCTGGTCGGATACTCCGATTCCTCATGGGCCAATGCACCTGGCGGCAAAAGCCAGATGGGAGTGCTGATCCTGGCATGCTCGCCGGCCTGCTTGAGCGGCACCGCTCGAGCGTCCATCCTGGACTGGAAGAGTGCCCGCAGTCCGCGGGTGACAAGGTCAACACTGGCCTCCGAGGCCAATTCAATGGATGAGACGGCCGACAGAGCCACCTACATCAACAGCTACATCAGCGAGCTCCTCTATGAGGACTATGTGCTCGGCCAATGCCATTTGGCCCAACTCCAGGTGACCGACTGCCGGTCCCTCTACGATGCACTTCTGAGCCCGAATCCGGCCCTGAGTGAGAAGCGCACGATCATCACCGTGCGGTCGATCCAGGAGCATGTGGACGCAAAGAGCGTCCGGTGGACACCCACCAATGTCATGTGGGCTGACTGCCTCACAAAGGTCAGCACTGACCTGATTTTCAGCTTCCAGCAGTGGATGGAGCGGCCAGTGTGCACCATAGTCGATCCAAAAGAAAAACACACCAGTGTGAATTTTGTGGTTCTTCCGCTTTCGCACCATGTTGAATCTCCATGCACACCCGCCGCAGCTGGATCCACTTGAGCTTTACCTTTTTCTCGTTCTCGCTTCGCGAAAAGGCGCGACCGCGTCGCGTTCTCCGTTCGTTGCCACTAGATATACGCATAGGTTTGTCCTATATACAGTAACAGTAACAGTAACAGTTGGTGAAGAATTGTAACTATTTTAGAGAGGTCGGCCTGCAACTGAACCGTCATCCATGGTTACTGGTAATAGGATAGACCCAAGTGATAGAACTTTTTTAGTTCTCATCAAGGTTCAACTCATGGTTGGACACCTCTCATTGTTACACCTGCATGAGTTAGGGAACTCTTCCATCGTTTTTATTTTTGTTTCCACCGGACTTTGTGAAGGAAGACGGCCTTTATCTAAGCCCGGGACTTGGACAGGTGAATGGGATGTTCATGAGTCCAACGAAATAGGATCGCATGGTTGAGTGCAACAAAGGCGGGGCTTTGATTAACTTTGGGAAGTTTTCCTTTTGATCCATTTTGTAATGGCCCGCACTCATTACAGACTCCATGGAACCAAGGTACACTAATATATATATATATATATACTGGGTAGTAGCAGGGTTCAAAGGCAGCCCTTTGAGTCTTTGAGACTTCTTGTTGATGTTCCCCCCAGAGTCCCGCATTGACGAGAAAACCCGTGGAGGATTGTCAGAAACATCAGGGGTGCCACTGGGTTAGTTCAGTTCCGCCTACCTGGAGCCCGCTCTACCCACGGAATCCTACGACTGTTGAAGCTCCGCAGATTTTCCTGTTTTGGTCAATTGGCCGGATAAATCAAGAAGAGAAACTGCCACACTCTCCGGAGGCGCAGTGGTATGTCAGGGACGTGTGTCCACCCCGCAGTCCTGCTTGTGGTCGACCCGAGGCAGACCCAGGTCTCACGAAGACCAGGTGGCAATGGCCAAATTGGACACCTCCATTTCCAGTGCCTTGTCGACGGCACGGTGGACCGGAGTGAATCATAAATTGAAGCATGGACCATGGACCTGTTCGTTGACCTTGAGATGTCAATCTTGCTATCCTGTAGCTCTATGGGGTGCACGGTATGCATTTGGGAGCGCAGTTGGTAGCTGCTAGCTGGTGCTGCACTCAGGTGCTTGGTGCAACCTGTGGTCGCGAAGCTGGAGGATGAAGTGGACAGACACTCGCTTTCGCCACGGGGAGGGTGGGTGCTTTGCTCCTTGCTTTGCCCGGCTTGGTAGGTACTAGTGGGACATTACAAGAATAGAAAATAATAGATAATATCACTGTAGATAATAATGCAACAATATAGAATTTATTCGATTTTGCATTCAGGCTAATTGTAGGAACCTCGATTTTTGACTTTCAGGACCCACACCACAGCCCATCATGGGAGACCAGAGGTTTACTGTATTCCAACCCGCTGCCATGATTTAGCCACGCCATGCAAGAACTGAGGCGGCGAGAGTGTTTGGGATGCGACTCCCATCTCCTGCACAGTGTGCCGCACTCCGCATGACAATTTTGCGGACGGGCGGACTCGCGACAGGGGCAGACGAGCCTGGCTCCGAAGCATAGATACAAGTGGGAAGTGGCACTTGGCCCATGAGGGGATGAATGTGTGTTTTGTTCTTTTTGGTGGTGCCTTTGTAGTTATGTAGACTTGGCCTTTGGGCCTTGAGCTGCTTTCGGTAAAATATGCGTAAGACAGGAGTCCCAAGGCCCAAGGCTCTCCAAGCTCAATTGGGCATGCACAAACTTCTCAGCAGTTCGCTTGGACAAGCTGATAAGCTTGTAAAGTAGCACCATTCATCCTTCTAGTCTAGGCAGGAGTCTCATTTATGTGGAACCATCCGCTCTTTCATTTCATTTGCACCAAACTGTTCTGTTTGAGGCGTATTGAGCCCCAAGGTGCTACAGCATAATTATCAACATCATGTTTAACTGTTTGCCGTGTGTGCATCCAGGCACCGCATATGTCAGATAGTCCTGAGATTTGGGCGAATCTCCAGGAGCATCTGCAGTCACAGCAGCACTACGAATCGTTGCAAGTGCCTGGGCGATTAAGCTTACTGGGACTTTTCTGTGGCAATTGCAGCAGTCTAAGGGGACCTGGCATTTCAGCTAGTACATGTGCTGGCCACACTTACTTGAAATTGTCTTGAAAGTGTCAAAGTTGGATTCTGGAATCTTATGAGATGTTTCTATGCTGTAGAACACCGTATTGAAATCGATTGTTTGGCTGGGGGTGCCCCCATGTTTTGCATTTTCTTATGGGCAGCAGCCCTGAAGCACCTGGAAGTCAAGCAGCAAACCTCCGTGGGCGAGAAATTGTCAGACTCAAGTCAACAAGGTTCTGCCTGAGCTTAGCAGCATTAGCCCAGTGAGAACTTGGTGATTTATATAGATTTTTTTACCCCTAGGTCCTACTGTGCCTCTTTTGAACATGGGGGCTTGGTCTCGCTGCTGGACGTCACGTCCGAAGCACAGTTAGCCCAGGGCCGGTAGGATAGGGAACACGGACCCTATTTATGCGCTTGTTATTCAAGATTGTCCCATTCCTGGTTTATCCTATTCCTATCTACTGAGCCGTGAGTGATGGTCAAGGAACTCCTTCTTGCAGCTAAGGCCAAGATTGGTGAGATGGCTGGCAGGACCTTTCAGCGAAGAGATTGGTGACAGTTGTGATCTGGGTCAAGCCCGCAGGCACTGGAGGCCACAATTTTAGAGATGGTTCTTCTTTGGTTCAGCTGGGGAACTATCCCCAAACTGCCGCAACCATGTGAGCAACCGTCCCAAAAACAGTATGTAGAGCCGTCCGTCTTCAAGCAAAAATTACTTGAACCAACACAGGGAAGGCATGGCTCTCCAAAAAGGTGATGCCGTACCAGAACATGAAGGATGAACACTGTCCAAGTGTATTTGTTTGACATGTGTTTGTTCCATTTTGTAGCTTCTTGATCTCAAAGGGAATTTCATATGTTCTCATGAAATGGATGTTTTTACATGCATGTAAGAAGTCAAGAGCAGTCATCTCCGGTGGGGCCAAAGCTCGGGGATTTGAAACCACACCCCCCACCGATGCCTAGCTGGTGAATGATTTTTGCTGCTTGCAAGGCTCTTCCAATGTCAGCTGAGCTTTGCGGTTGCCTTCGGCTCGAGTGAAGTTTGCTTTTAGTGTTTGTGCTTATGAATGCACTTGTTTTGTTGAAACCTGCCTTTACTTACCACAACTGCCAAAAAAAAGCACAGCCTCCCTTCACTTCCATGTGAAAGTCCAAAGTTGTCCACATCTGACGGAAGCGATGGGCCCCCCAAATCTATGTGATGGCATGAGATTGAACAAGGGGAGTTGTGACAGCACATAGATGGGTTCCGTCCGAGACCGTGGACCGGGTGCAGATCACCGTGGCGCTCGGCAGGAATCCCCGTCAGCTCCGCGCGGATCAGTGCTGGTTGCAGTCCGCGGGACAGATCGCCTGGGACCTCAGAGGTCCGGGAGCTTCGGGCATCGAAAGGCCACCCGTGGCTGAGACAAGTAGCGTTCGGACGCTAGGTGGAGGCCATCGCAAGTAGGTTGGAGGCAATCGCTACTAGGAACAAGAAGCTACTAGTAACTAGTACGTAACAAAGGGAAGTTGCCTTGGATCACTCTTTCTGTGATTCTTCTTGTTTCATTTGCGCGGCCAGTGAACGCATGGCTGAAGATCCCACAGTTGGGCCAGCATGGTTTGAAAGGCAATTCATCACCATGGCACTTTGTCCCCCTACCCAGGTGCACTCGCAAACCAGGCCCAGGCCAACCTTCTCTGTGGGCTCCGAAGGCCTCTTGAGATTGAGACATGTCAACTCTGGTTTTGGGGGCTTGGCCTTGGAAAAACAGCAGGGAGAGAGACCAGAGTTTGTTGACCAAACTTCGATTGCGGTTTTGGTGGACACTTCGCTTTCGGCCCGCGACCCGCTTCTTTGACGCGTCCAGTCACTGAAACCGAGACCTTCAATCACCTCACCGGTGAGATGACGATCACGGGCGAGTGCTGAGGAGATGGTTTTGGGTCAAGGCAGTGGGTTTGGGAGTCACGGTGGGCCACAACTCAAGCAACCCTACGCCCTACGCTGTAAAACTTGGAACATCTTGGAAGACTTCAATCAGTTTGAACACCATTCATTGCTAGATACCCTGTTCCATATCATTTGCTGGAGCAAGATGAGCAAGGTGTGAAGGGACTAGCACGTGACCCTGTCAAAGTTATTAGCGCGTGCTGCTTTCTTCTTCCAATTTCTTTTGAGTGAATTCTGGAGCCAGACCCAAATCAGGTAACGACCAGCAAGTCCACCTGTCTCGTCACCGACTGTCTACCAAAACCCCTTGAATGGGACCCATGCCCCAATGGCCCTCCTAGTGTGACACAACGCATATAGGCACAGGATGGCACAGGGATTTTAAAGCCATTGTTGCACAGCGGATAGACTGAGAACAGTGCGCAGTCTTAGGGCACTGGTGTCTCTCAATGGAGAGGCGGAGCTTGGTGAGATTCGGAAGGCTTAAACGAGACCATAGAGAACGTCAAAGCCAAAGTGATGTTCCGGTGCTTTCTGCCTCTATTGTGTACCGCACCTGCGATCGGGCCAAGATGATGGTCACTGTCTATCAGGACCTGGCTTCGCCTTGCGGGTTCAAGCAGATGCTTTCACAGAAACACGTAGAACATGGCCTTGCCACCGTTGCAAGGCCACAAGTTAGGTTAGCTAGCTAGTTTACAGCTTACCCTCCGTGTGACGTAGAGTATGGAATGGGAATGCAGCGGCATATCTAAAGTAAGTATGACACTCAAAAACCAGCGGAGGGTAGCTGTGTAGACACTCCATGACCAGCACCACCATCCAGCCCTAGCAGTGCGCTCGCTGTTCCAGCCCAAGCAGTGCGCTCGCTGCTTTTGAACAATTCTGATATGAACACGAAGGTTTGTTGGTGTGATTGAACTGCTTACATCGTTTCTTGTACACGGTGCAGTTATGCTTTCTTGATTTGCGGAATCTGAATTGATCCACGGCGATTCTTCCCAAACTGCTCTTTGAATGGGATTTGGATTGGTGTGCTAAGTGTGCTCATGGAATTTTAAAGCAGGCGAGTGCGGAGAGGAATCAAACAACCTGCGCTTGGCCAGCTTGGCTTGGGAGCCATGCACCCATCATCCCTTGGCCTCAATTCAACATCAACACGTCCCCAGGTCCTTTGTTTGAAGGAGTTTGTTTGCTGGCCCTGGCATGTGTGCGAGAGGGTGACAGCGGGCGACGTGGTCATTCTTGCACTAAGTGCATTTGTCAATCTCCATGGCCCAAGCGAGTCGCCTAGACTCACTTCATTCAACTCCGCAGAACGCAGGATTTGTTTTCTCCAGGAGCTATGTGTTCAGGTTCTACATTCATAGCGCGAGAGAGAGAACAGAGAGAGAGAGGGAATGCTAATAAAATATGCAACCAATGTAATATGATAGAATCATAGAATTAATATCACAATTCACAAATAGAAATATCATAGTACACTGAGCAACTTGCTAACCTCCGTAGCAACATCGTTGCCCAAAGCCGGTGGCCACATGGCGCCCATACCTGTGCATAACCATCATGGCAGACGGTGTTACCGACAGTGTTGCAGTCTCCGAGGCTGGCAGAGTTGTAGGATTCAGTGGCTCAGAGTGGCTGGCAGATCGTTGATCTGACGAATGTGACTTTCCACGTGCAAGCAGAAGTATAGAGGTACTCCCTGAATACACATTAACACGCGCACAGGAACCCAAGAGTATCCAAAAGTGAGTGTTTGCAATTTAATTGGCAGTCCGGGAAGCTTTACCGTTGTCCTGCTGTGCTCAACTTCAGGTTTGCTGTTACCAAGCAGATCTTCAATTACTTGACCATCAATCAACAACCCGCTAGGTTAGTTGAAGTGATTTATCTATGAGGACTTCCAGACCATTTTTCCAATTTTCAGGAGATGCTGTATGTTCAAAACGAGCCAATGCCAGAACCTACGCAATCATAGTGACCCCAAGGAAAGACGAGTTAAACTTTGAGTAGATTAAGCGGATTAAGGATGTTGGAGGAATGGCATCAACCCAAGATCCTCCTAACCCATTCCATTCGAAGAGGAGCCGCCAAGATCTTTTCTATTTTTTGATATTTTTTGATATTTGCTGCATCACAACGCAACCCAAGGAACTTGGTCGTTTACCATTTCTTCAGAATGGCACCCACTCTGCGCTGTTAAACCAGCTTGGATGAGGACTGAAAAATAGGCCAACTCATGAAAAAGCGACCTATCGCAGCAGCTCCAGTTGCGCCACCGCTCCACGCCGCATTGGCTCAGCGGTAGTTCACGGGCGCGAATTGAAAACTCAGCGCCCATGGAGTAGTCGAAGGCTCAGTGACAGGCATTAGAGGAGAGCTTAGGGTCATTATTCTGTGACCTGGGACCTCAAAGGACCTCAGTCCTATCCAAAAAGGAATGCACAGTTTTTCCACGGACTCAGAACTCAGAACCTATATATACAGTCCACACATCAAAGGGGGCTCTTCAGAATTGTTAGCAAATGCAGCAGTTTAGAAACAATTATATACCTCAACGTGCTCAGGGGACCTTCTGGCATGGCATGTGCTTGAGCATTTGGAGTCAAGGAACAATTCTCGTGGTTTGGCCAGTCCGTTCTTGATCTAAAACCTGAAAATGAAAAGTCAGGGGTGCACAGAATAGGGTTTTTTGGCATTAGACCTGTCATGCTATACCACATGCCTTAAACATCACCTACCAAGCCGACGACTGGACATGTTTTGCCCAGGTTTCGGAGGTAGAAGAGGCCTGACATCGGGAGTTGCAAAGCACCGCGGGAGGTCAGGCGTGAGAAGGCTCTATGGGTCGCAGAAAGAGCCCGAGGCTTTGGAGCCAAAAGGACCAGCAGGTCCTAAGCTACTAGTAACAAAAAGCTACTAGGGGCTCCTGGCCTTACTACTAGGAGCAAGGACGCTACTAGTAGCTCCTGGCCTTACTAGTAACAAAAAGCTACTAGCAACAAAATGGCTAAGGAGTCGAAAGAACCATGGCCATCAGTGACCCTTCCGTCTGCGCACCTGCTGGCTGCCATTCTCGGCACCCCCAGGCCGTCCACGGGATGGCAACGAATTTGAGCCGATCAGGCGTTCGGGTCCCCTTGGCGTGTGCGGATCAACTGTGGTGATGCAAGGTTCGGAGACTATGGGTTCTTTACTAGAGCAAATTTTGCTTGTATCACTCTGGGAAGATGAGGAGAGATGAGAAACACAGATTACACAGATTCTTCGTGATCCTTTCAAACATGAGAAACAAGACCCTGGCCGGGATATCCACCAACTTCGGGTCCAACGACCTTCGGCGGCTTCGGCAGCGACCCTTTGGAGGTCTGCCGGACGTCAGCCGATCGGTTTGGTCGCTTTGGTCGACGCGCCGGTCGTGCCGGTGGGGTTTGTTCAGAAACGTTGGAACAAGGGGAATAGCGACGTTCACGAAACACTCGCTGGTTGGGATTCGCTGGGGGGTTGGCGAGGTGAAGTGAATCATTCTCTTCATTGATATCGAACAACTCCTACTTTTAGTGATGATGAGTTGTGCAAAAGTCTTTTTGATGGAGACACTCGGACTGGCATGGCTCAGCACATATGTTGCTTGCAGCTACAGTGGAAAAGCTGGGTGAATCGCTTTGGTAGCTGCAAGCTTTGCGAACCCCACCCACCCACCCCTTGTTTGCTGGCCGAAGATGGCAGAATTTGGGCAATAAGTGCCAGCCCTGCCTGCCTGGGTGGCTGGCTGCAATGCAACCATTGCAAAAGAGGAGTGCTGGGTTTTGGGAGAGCTTTCTCAAAAGCCTCACCTCCTTCTACTTGTAGCTGCTGGCTTTCAGGCAGCCTGGGCAATGCTGGCGTGGCCAGCGTTGCCTTCTTGGTCGCGGTGGCCGCCATTTTTGCCTCGGTCACGCAGCCGCAGGATTTTGGGATGGGCATGTTTGGATGGTCCAGTGTACTCCACAGAGGTGCTACAGGGGTATAGGGTCAACTCAATGTGTGAATTGGTTTAGGAAGGTGGGCTGAAAGACCGGTTGAAAATGATGGCTGAAGCGCCCGGGTCCCTTCAACTATGGAATCATAGAGCTATACTAGACTGGTTAGAATAGACTGGTTTTCTGGACTCTTGTTACGCCCAACCGCATGCTCTTTGAGACGCATTTCCTCCGTAAGGCCTTGAGGCCTGTGAGCATTGGCTCAAGCCATGGTGCGACACAAAACGGCCAACAGTGCAAGACATGGCTTGAAGGCTCAAGACTCTGAAGCCAATGGAAGATTGTTCCTTCAGACATCCAACGACCTTTAACTTATAGACTAAAAACAAGCTCCCTCACATCTCACATCATCAGATGACAAGTCCCTGATTCGCTTCCTTCTGCCTTTGCCTCATGACCGATGGGCTGCATTGTCGCGGAGGGGCCTTAGTACTTCTGGCCACATCCTTTGCCGGTCACTTCAAGCCGTGGACTTCCATTGTCCCCACACCAACCTTCAGCGCCAGCGGTAGCGAACGCCACCCGCGTCCTTCAGCGCCGCCAGGGGTCCGGCGGTCCGGGCGGCGATTTCCCAAGAGGCGGCCCAGGGGCGGGGTGGATGTGGTGGCAGAGGCAAGAAGGCAGGCGCCTCCAGCACCAGGATTCCTTAAAGGACTTGTTCGTCCAGATGTGGTGGTTGAGGAGGAGCTTGAGGCTGATGATGTGATGGTGCTGGACAGGCCAGGTAGCACCTTCTTTCTGGGTTTTAAGTCTTAATATGATGATATGTGTTCAGATGTGTTCATGGTTTTACGTGTTGCTTTAAGTGAGATGCTTTAACATGTTTTAACGATCAGTGTGTCTCCCAGTCGTCTCGTCAGGCAGTCAGACTATCAAGACGTGGTTCGCTGGGTCATGGCAGGGGGTCGGGCCTTGGTGGTGGACCACTGGCGTGACCTGGAGCAATGTCGAGCTGCTCTTCTGAAGCCCTTCCGGAAGACACCAGCTGATGCCCAGGAGGCCGAACAGCAGCGAAGGGAGAAGAAGCAGCTCTCCGATCGCCTCTTAGGTCCTGTCGCCTCCGGGCAAATCGCATTGCAAGGTGCACCTCCAGCGGAGTTCTTGCGATCTTTGCGCCTTTGGCATGCCTTGTGCTGACTGGGCCATACTGATATATATATATATACATACTGAGTACTAGTGATGATATTGCCAGTAGTTAGTAGTTGAGGTCGACAGGTGCCCATGCATATCAGAGGGAACTTCATTGATCATAGATGTCATATATGATAGAATGGAAGAAGTCATTAATGGAGTCTGTCAGTTTCTTCCTAGTGTGTCCAGTTCAGATCCAAGATTTCCAAACAGCAAGCACCATACATTTCCATCATCATGAGATTTGATGCCAAGCGTCGAAACCATCGAGACTCTGTTTATTTCAGGTATGGAGACCTTTTCGAAGATGGCTCCAGCTTTGCTTTGCCCTCTGGCGTTTTGTTGGGCTTGGTGAACGCATGGCAATACTTTCAGGGGGGCCTTCGTTTCCCATTCTTCAAACCGCCAGTCTTGTCTGGCCCGGTGCGTCCCTTCTATGGTGTTTATGCCTCCCCATACCCTGTGACCCACTTGGAGTTGCTCATCGAGTGGCTTCAGAACCGCAGCGGGCACCGGCTGCAGACTGCCCTGGACTTGGGCACCGGCTGTGGCGTGGTGACCTTGATCTTGCGGAAGATCGCCGGCGTCCCAAGCATTGTGGCCACGGACGTGAACCCCAATGCCGTCTACGGCGCGCGCGAGGAGTTCCGGCGCCAAGGCGTGAACCACGTGGAGGTGCTGCGCTCTGACCTCTTTGGCGAACTGCAGGGACGGCGCTTTGACTTAGTGGTCTTCAACCCGCCCTGGTTGCCTCTTCCGAAGGCCGATTCAGAGGAACCCAAGAGGACGGTACTGGATGGGGGCAACTTCTATCCGGAGGAGTTGTTCCCACTGCTGTTCGATGGTTTACCCAGCATGTTGAATCCTGGCGGCGTGGCCCTACTTTTGTTCTCCAACCATGCCGTCAGCAGAGGATATGTAGATGAACATCCATTCCACTCCGCCTTCTCACGGAGCCGGTCCAAAAACGCCCTGCACATCCGGGAGGTTTTCACTCGAGAGTTCGACCTGGAAGGGAGACGTCGACGGACCGGACGCCCTTCAAGCGAGATCGAGCCGTGTGCAGAGCTGTGGGAGTTTCGAAGAGCGGAAAAAGGCCACTTTCTGTGTGCACTTTCTGGGTGATGCTCTTCACGACACCCGCGGCTAAAGGATTACAAACACAGGTTCTTAGGGAATTGCACCTGATGGAGTGCACTGCGTCTACTATATCATATAAAAAATTAGTGTCTTTATGTTTTTTTTCATTGTTTTTCCTTCACTCGAGCAGGAACAACTTTGCAGTATCCGGATTCATCAGTTCAGAAATGATCGGAAATGTATGTGTTTTTGTACAAAGGCATGTAGGATATACTGTTAAAAAACAACCCTTTCATCAAATTTACTGGTATTTACATTGTTTTATGCATATTTTTTGATATAAAAAGTCTAATTACTTTACTTCGAGTGATCCCCACCATGACATTCATAAATTTTATTGTATATCTTCTTGCATTCTATCTGGCAAACTATCTAGCATACTATCTGCCATTCAATCTGCCATTCTATCTGGCAATCTATCTGACATAGTATCTGGCATACTGTCTGGCATACTATCTGGCATTTTGTCTGGCATACTATTTGTCATTCTATCTGGCATATCTTCTGGCATTCTATCTGGCATTCTATCTGGCATATTTTCTGGCATTCTATCTGGCATATCTTCTTGCAGCATATCTGGCAATCTACCTGGCATTCTATCTGGCACTTTATCTGGCAAACTATCTGGTTGAGGTCCAGCGGTGCACACTGCGATCGGATCCTTGCGGTTGAGGTCCAGGGGTGAACACTGCGATCGGATTCTTTCGGTTGAGGTCCAGGGATGCACACAACGATCGGATCCTTGCGGTTGAGGTCCAGGTATGCACACTGCGACAGGGTCCTTGCGGTTGAAATCCAAAGATCCACACTGCGCTCGGATCCTTGCGGTTGAGGTCCAGGGGCGCACACTGCGATCGGATCCTTGCGGTTGAGGTCCAGGGGTGCACACTGCGATCGGATCCTTGCGGTTGAGGTCCAGGGGAGCACACTGCGATCGGATCCTTGCGGTTGAGGTCCAGGGATGCACACTGCGATCCGGAGCTTGCCAGACAAGATCGGCGAAGCAGATTGGCGAAGAAGATTGGCGATGAAGGTTAGCGATGAAGATTTGCGATGAAGATTGGCGAGGAGGTTGGCGAGGAAGGAAGCAAGGAGGAAGGAAAGAAGGAAGGAAGGAAGGAAGAGGAAGAACAATTGTGATAAAATCTAACAACCCTCACCTGGCAGGTGGGGAATAAACACAATGCACTTTACAATTCAAAAAAGACGAACAAAATAAGCAAAATAAAAATATGTCCCCAATGACACTATTTCTGCATTTGGTTACACAGGCGCACTCCACGTCAAGAAGTGCTCAAGCCTTTGGAACGCAGGGGCGCACATTCGTTCCGTTCTCATGTTCATTTGTTTTGGGATGTTTTGGGTGCTTAGTGCTTGGATTTCGGCGTTTCCTGAAGCAGGTGATCGCGAATGGCATCAGAGGAATTTGTAAGATCCAGTGGTTAGTAAATAATGCAATTGCGCTTTCTACAGACAGTTCCAGCACAGCAAGACAGCTTCGAGAAAAACACGCTGTTGGCAAGGAAATGGAGCGCAGAATGGTGCCCAGCCAGTCCTATCACATAGACAATGCCATTTTCCATTGCTATTATAGTCCAGGAGTGTCCCTTCAAGAAGCGGAGGCTGCCCACACAAGTAGTTTCTTCTTCGGACGCTCGAGAAGCGGCAATACATGTTGCCCCGTGAGCCCAACATTTCACTAGTTGTATGAAATACGAAAAGTCGCTTAATGGAAACAGAGTCCCGGATCCAACCGATGAGCACCACTGAACACCCCTCATGCATACATTTCCTTCGCCTACAACGATGAGGTTGCCCAAGAATCTGCGACGCGGGGTTTGCATAGAACACAACTTGATATGGCCTGCAACTGCAACTTCATATTTTCCAGGGCTTGCGGCAGTTTTAAGACGTTTTGAGGCAGGCCGATGATAATGACACACGCACACCAACATACACGCACACACTTAGATCATGGCTCGCAAGAGCTATATTTGTTATGACTTCCCAGTGAGATTAGCCCTTTAGACGAATATAGCGCTTGATTGAAGGAACGGCAGGAGTGGCTGGGTCGATCGAACAGAATGTTTCAACATCATTAGCCCTTCAGAGTGAGCTCAACAATTCCTGCAGGTACGTGACTTTGGCGTCCCAAAGTCATATCACAACACGATGGAAAGGTCTTCGTTGGGCAATGCCTTCCAAAGTGTTCATTGCCCCCTTGCTCTGTACATGGAAAGATGTAACATTAGACAACATAAGAGTGAATTAGCTGCAAGTGTTCCTTAGTGTAGTCGAAATCCTTAGAGACAGGAGTTGACACACACACACACAGATGTGGTAGAGACCATAGGATAGACGCGTATTTCAGCAGTTTCCGCCGAACAGGTCAGGATTGGATGGTTCAAGTAGCCACCTGTTTCCTACCTTGGTGGGATTAGCCAAGCCCAACGCTCGATGGTCGGTTGAGGCCTTAGCAGCAACTGGTGCGGCGGCCGCAGCTGGCGCGGGCATTGCTGTGCTGGCTGCAACCGGGGCCGCGTTGACCGGTGTGAGGCGGGAAGAAAGTCGAAGCAGGTTGAGACCATTGCCAACCAGTTTCCCCAGTTTTCATCCATCACGCTTTGCAATCTTTTTGCCAAAGCCGGACTTTGTAAGATATGTGTAAAACGAGTTGGGACGGACATGGAGCTTCACACAACCCAACGCCTAGCGGGAGCTGCGTTTGGCTTTGCACATGTGAGCCATGCTGCCCTCCATGGGCCGCATACCCAGTAGAGTCCTTGCCCCTAGTAGCAATGCCCTTTGTACCTAAGAGTGCCACCACCAGTGCTTGAGAACTCCGTTTTGACCACAGGAGCGGCGATGAGCCTTGCTGGGCGAGCCACTGTGGGCGTCAGGCCGGGGTGTGAGGTAGGAAACGAGCTGTGCACCTTGGGCATTCCGTCCATCCCGCCAGGATCGCTTAAGCTCAGAGCTGGTATTGCCTGCAGGCGTGGCGAATGACACTTTGGGAGCTTTCAGGGTGCTGCTTGCATGTCAATGTGGTAACCGACTGCGGAAGGAAGTGAGCATACTTGCCGAAGGGCCTCGTAACTTTAAATGGATAGCTCATGTTGCCTAGAATATCCTAGAATATGTATGAAGATCCAGGCCCTTTGTTTTAAAGTTGCTCAATTGTAGCTTGGATGGACAAGAGGTAGTAGAATGCACTTGCCCTTTAGCCGGCCGGTGGCTGTTGGCGTTCCATGGTGTATTTGGGTCCGTTCCCAACCAGCGGCAGTTGGCCAGAATTTGCCATTTGCGTTGGGCATGAGACAATATCAGACATTATCAGACATTTACCATCGAGACGAGATTTGTGGCGGTGGGATATGCCAAATTCATGTTTATATAGACGTTTGTCCGTATGTGAGTCTGTATGTGCGGACTTCAGTTCAGTTATGACATGTTCCAATTGAACAACACAGTCGCCATGTTTTTGTGCAGGAATGCCCTCAATTGTCAATCAAACAAGCATAGAGTAAGATAGTATTGGAACATGTTCAAACACACACTTCCAGGGGAGACAAGTCTTTGTAGAGACATGTAGAGACCATGATCCGCCAATCCATGTTTTCCACTTCCTGCCAAATTCACTTCTCAGAGGCCCCGGAGCAGTGGTCATTGCAATGCTTTGTGGTGTTGTATTTTTGGTGCATCCACCGGTGTACGTCGTGTGCGTATCTACTAAGCCTCCATGTCGCTAAGAGACCCATGTCGCTTTTCGTCACCGGTTTCCGTCGCCAGCTCCGCACGTCGAGCTGGACGTGTCCGAGTCACTGCCCTGCGGGACGCGCTCGGAGAAGGCCGGAGGGAAGCGGGTTGGCCTTGGCTTGTCAGAGTGGACGTTTCACAGGTAGAGAAGGTTTCAGATACGTAGAGGGTTTGGGTTCGTTAAGTCATGCTTTGCATGTGGTGCCTGTTCAAAGATACCAACACTTACTTCATACATTCATTGTTATACCGCCTAGTAGTACTATGGCATTATATATGGCCGCATTGTATCCAAGACTGTGGTTTGAGGTTTGAGTTTTCTTTGAACACGAAACGGGGCGTCCGAAGAAGCAACACCCATGTTTCTTCCCAACTTTGAATGAACACACCCGGCATCCCAAGGGCCCTAGAAACTAAATTTGACAAAACTCATGTGTTTGACAATATCGTTTAGCTTATTATGCTTTGTTGGTTTCTTGAGCCACACGTTGTAGGCTCCTGGGCCGGGAGTCAGGAGTCCATGTCAACCATCGTCCACCCCTTCCCGCAAGTACCTTTGTACAAGGGGATGATCATGCCAAGCGGCATGGCCTCATTTGTGTGCAAATGGCTTCCCTGCGAGGTGCGGAGGGTGCGTTTCAATCTCACCCAGATGCTTGGAAGGATGAGTTGTTGGAGATTCGAGACAAAATTGTTGTGGACATTGCCCATCTGGTCTGTAGGCACCATATAAGTCTCCGGGCAACCTGGTCCCAAGTGGTTACCTACATATGCCAAAGGGCTGGGACACATGGATGAAGATGGTGGGTCCTGTCACTTTACTCTTTACTCATCCAAGAGTTACAACATCAACTTTAACTCTGGAATCATTTTCATTGCCAATTAGGCCAGGCCTTTTGACTTCGGCCGCATGTTCTGTGAGGGCAACTATGTTGTGGAGATCCTGAACTTGTCTTTGCAAGGGTCAGCAGAGACAGTTGACGCTGACCCTGCTGCTGCCGACCCCCCTGGGTTTGTCTTAGCGCAGTGATGTCAACATGAAAATGCTTGAAGTTTTACTACTAGGAACAAGAAGCTAGTAGTAACAAGTGCCACGCTACTAGGAACAAGTGCCTTACTACTAGGAACAAGTGCCACGCTTCTAGTAACAAGTGCATCGCTTCTAGTAACAAGTGCCTTACTAGTAGTAACAAGAAGCTACTAGGGGCTCCTGGCCTGAAGTCTTAACTTCATGGGGTTGTCTCGGCTCGTCTCTTCTTCTGGAATGTCTCGTTGAGAAAGCTTACTGCAAGTTGCATGGAGCAACATTGGGACCACAGCATACCACAGCTATTTGGATATCAATTTCCTCGGAGTCTGTCTTTCCTTTTGTAGAGGGGTAGTCGCCACCACGTTGCGTTGCTATCGTTTCGCATTGCGCGCCACCGGCGCCGCCGTTAAATGTTGCAACGCTGCAGCCGAGGAACACGGTGCATGAGATCACCCCCTACTCCGAGATCTACGGTATGCATCCGTGCCTTGAGCAGGTGATTGGCGTGCGGTGGGACAATAGAGGTGGATCTGGCACACAGGGATCCAACGCTCCAACATCGGGAGTTTCTGTTGACTGCACCAAGAGGGGCGAATGCAAATGCATAGACACTCTTTCTTTCTTTCTTTCTTTCTTTCGTTTTTTCTTTCTTTAACTTTCTTTCTTTCTTTAACTTTCTTTATTTCTTTAACTTTCTTTCTTTCTTTCTTTCTTTCTCTCTCTCTCTCTCTCTCTCTGTCTCTCTCTCTCTCTCTCTCTCTGTGTGTTTGTCTTCCACACGCGACCTGCTGCAAGATCAGCAAACTCCCCCAAACGGGTGACTCATCAACAGTGAGTTCGACGCTGGATCATCAGCCACCACGTTTGGTGCGCATTGGCATTGACCAATCAAAGCTTTCAGCTGTCCTTGATTGTCCTTGGCCCCCGTTTTCCAACAGAGTGCAGATAGCAATCGAGCATGGAGGACCCTTGGCCCTTGTGCATGTTCGTCGATCGGAAACTGTTCCGTAATCGCATGCTCAGATGTTTCATGATTTTTCTATGATTTTCCCTATATATATATATTATATTTTTTTCTAACTAGATGACTAGATCTAAGTAACTATATATAGTATTGTATAACTAGCATTCACATCGTTTCGTTACCTACTTTCGTCAAAAGCACTCAGCAAACAGCGAACCCAGGCGGCTCTTGGGAATTCAAGAAGGGGCTTCATGCCTGGAACCGATTGATGAGATGGATGAGGACCGGTACCATTGAATGGCTGATCCAGCGATGTCATGCCATGTCCGGTGTGTCCGACAGAGTCTCGTCGTTTTGCTTGGGCCGTGGGTATTGAAGGTCCTGGCCACCATGGTAATGAGGAAGAAGACGGGACTTATGGGCCGTGGTCGCTGTATGTTGCAATGGTATGCAATGGCCAGAGAGTTCCAGCTTGAACACTTGCCGCCAGGATGAGGAGAATGAGGATAATGATAATGAGGATAGCACCTTGACTTGCAATGGCGCCGAATTCTACCGTCGATGGTGTGCTCCGTTGGAATGATGTGGAAATTCGGCACGTTTTTGGTTTATTTTGCAGATCTCGTTTGAAATGCTTGGGCCTGTCGAGCTTAGTGTCTCGGAATGACATGTCACATGTCGATTCAGTTGTGCAAGATCATGTCATGTGCATGAGGGATTCAGGAGGGTCCTCTTTGACAAACTTCTGCTCTTTGCTGAGGCTTCGATGCTCTCGCCTTGCACCTCCCAGGGGTGCTGGCGAAGGAGAGGTCCTCAGCAGTTGGCAGAGATGAAGGTCAAGCGACAACTGCAATCCCTCCCTTTCTGAGTTTCTACTGTAAAAGGTTGCGCCATACCCACATCCACCCAAACCTACTCCACAGAGAGGTTGTGTCTTGCTTTGTCCGTTTGAGGCGTCCAAGAATGCGTGGCCTTTGCTGCTGTTGAGTGTCTTTTGGCTTTGGGCCTTGGGCTCCAAGACCTTGCTCGACTCTCGGCGTTGCCCATCAGCGCATGAGCCGGCTGTGTTGCCATATGTTGCCATAGGCCTCCGGACTGAAGACCAACAAAATGCATGAATGTGGGTGGCGTTTCAAGGCATACCTACTTGCCTTTCTTCATGTTTCTTCCCCTCTCCTTGAACTGTGGAAGTTGTTGCCGAAGTTCATCGACATGCAATCGCAGAACTTCACTTAAATCCTCAAAACCACTTCCAGCCCAGGGTCACGACTTCAAGTTCAAGTAGGATTTCAATGGGATAAACCGGATGGCCGGATGAAGCTTTCTCGGAGCTTCTCACATCCACTTCGTTGTCACAGCCGTGGGCTCCCAGTTCTTGGGCCAACCCCGCGTCCCGTCCGCCATGTTCGTGCCACCGCCGCCGAAAGTGGTCCCACCAATGCCGGTGGTGGCACCTTACGTCTCGGACGCGGACGTGCGGAAGCGGCTTTGGGAGCTTCAGATGCGGCAGCATCTCAAGGCTTTGGAAGGCCCTTGAAGCTTGGAGCGGGCTGTTTGTGGCTGTTGGTCTTGGTGGCTGTTTGAAAAGTTTGTGCCAGACTCTGAGCTCCGAAGCTCCCAATTCTAGAGTGTGCGACATTTGGAACCATGGGTGCCAACTGAAATCCCTATTGTATCCTATTGTATCTTATCCCTATTCACACCACTAAATAGGTTTTTGGCTTATTAGGAATTTGCTCACTTTAGATTTCTGACCAGGGGGCGTTGGCATGTTTGTAGCGCCCTGAAGTTGGAGGTGTGGAAGTGGAAGGTCAATTTTCCCGCTTGCCAATTGAAACCGTCGACCTGTGCAGACCCACAACACAACTCTCAACCCACAACCCAGCTGAAAACCTATCCATCCCCAGGCGTGTCCTCATTTAAAACATGTTTTGACGCTCTCGACACGGTGACCTACTTCGATGCCTCACGTGCCCTCCCACCTCGCACGCCAGGCGTCACCAGCTGCATGGATCAATCCGACCCGGTGGCGGCCAATGTGGCGGTGCGCAAGGCCCGCGAACGGGCCCGGGACTTCGCACGCGATGAGATGAGGACGGGCGCGGCCTGGCGCGGTGGTGGGGTGGAGGGCCGAGGTATCAGTGGTTGAGGCATGTTGATATTAAGGGTTTCTAGAATCTAGAAACTTCTAGGCGTCCTGTTAAGCATCATCTATTGATTGGAATCCTGTGAGTAGGAGTTCCCCAGCAATCTTTCTTCTCTGTGCCTGAGGGCTTGAGTATGGCTCCAGTAACTAGCCAGCCAAGGTGAAGAGCAGCCATCCACGTAAGTGAGAAGTAAGGAAGGATGGTTTACCATGTTTAATGTTTTGCAGTTGTAGTCTTGGCATTGAAGGTCGCAGTCACAGGCAAAAGGTATGCACCTTGGAGCTTTGTAGGTTTCTGAACGGAGGCGCGCCAAAACAGCAACCCGGCTCCCTAGCCACAAAAAGGAGGCTTAGCTGTGGCTGATAGCTGGACCACAGCATAATTGGCTACATGCCTTTGGCTCTTGACTACTTCAGGAGAGATGTGGTCGATGGAAACAAGCAACTTGTGACGCGACTGAAGGCCGGGGCATTGTGGATGTTCAAGCCAGACTGCGTCCAGCACATCAGTTTCTGTCATGCCTCCACTTGGCTTCCCAAAAGTGATGAGATCCACAGATCCATGAGTAACCAACTCCACCAAGCAGATGGATCAACAAAAACACAGATTGAAGATACTATATATTTACTGTATTTATTTTGTTGATTTGTGTGATAGTTTCAGCGAAGGGTCTGGAGGTACCCTCCAGTATGCCCCCAAAGTGATGCTGTTTCGGTGTCCCAGCCGTCCTGCCTGCTCATGCCGCTGTTCATGCGTGTGCTCCAGGAGATCGTGAAGAAGCCTAGCGCGTTGGTGGCGGAGACGCCTCCACAATCCAATACCAGATATGAGACCTGGAGGTTGTTCATGAAGTTTCTTTAGTTTTGAAGCATTCGTTTTGCGTCATGTTCTTTCTGTCCTTCCCATCCCCGTAATTGGGGGAAACAAAGCCTTCCCAGGTGGCCCTTCAAGGACAGAGACTCCCAAATTGGTGCTTCTATAATTTTTACGTCCAGGGGTCCAGGATCATTTTTGGGAGCGCTGATGCGCCCTCAAGTTATTTCTTTTGTCTGTGTGACTGGCGATGGACCATTGGCTCATGGGCCATGCCGAGCACTTGCATCGGTTCACTTCGGGTTGCCATGTCTGAGGGGTGAAATCCCGGTTGCGTGTGAAAGGTTTGTCGTGGTTTCAGACTATAATCTCGCACGCCTTCCTCCAAGGAAACAGGGTGACCCGGGGTGACCTGCGAAGATGGGAACCTGAAAGAGCTTCAAACCAAAAAGCGGCCGAGGACATTTACATATGAAACATGCAACATATTTTGCATACTTTTGTCGAAATGGTAAAGAACCTCCAGATCGAAGTGTTTTCCCTTTACAAAACCCTTTGTATCCCTTTGTTAAAGTTTTTATTAATCGATAATTCTAATCAGACTGAACTAGACTGAACTAGAAAGCTTGAAGCCTCGGTGGAAAGTGCGTTTGTGGCTCTGTGCCATTGGGGAAGGGGACATATATGTGTGTGTAAATGCTGTCGCTGGTGAGCAGCGCTATTGATAGCAAATCTGTAGTGGGCGGGCACCCAATACCAAAATCAGTTGGGGGCATCTTAGTAGGAGGCGGGCAATTCTAAAACAAAGGGGACAAACGCCTAGAGGCTACTTAGACGAGGATCCATACGAAAGACCTTCAGTTTCTTCCACGTCTTCTCAAACCAATGGATTGTATTTGATGGTGGGATTTGGCACTCCAACACACCCCCGTTCTGTCTCCCAAATCCCAAGGAGATGCTGAAGCGCGACCGACAGCTTCGGCAGCGAAACATTCAGCCCCTCTGGCTTAACAGTCCGTTGTTCCAAGGTTGTCGAAGGGCTCCAATTGACTGCAGGGCATGATCGCGTCACCATGTTTTCCTTTTTGTTCGTCGCCCCCACACCTGCAAACTTCCACTACCTTTCACGTTTGCCAAGCTGTTTGCCTCCTCCAGTGGCATCCACGGGCTGAGTAATTAGTAGCATGTTCCACGAGCGGAAAGTGGCCAAGGAATGAAAACAAGTCCCTTGTGCGGAGGATCCTCTCTGTAAAAAGCAGCGTGGATCGTAGTGGTCTCGAGAAGGACTACTGGAGGCTCGAAAACAGGGCGCGTCTGAACCAGTGCCGATTGGGACATTGGAGGCTAGTATGAAGCAGAATACGAACAGTAACAGTCAAACTCAACACGAAGCTGCCTCACCCTTCCACGACCTCTCACTCGGTCGCCAGGCACCGGAAGGATGTGAATCGCCTCCAGCAGATCCCGTCACCTCGCCGTTCCAAGCGCAGTCCGCGCGCAGAGCGCAGCAGCTCAGAGCGCGCCGATCGCTTCTTGATGCGCAGTCCGCGCGCACCACGGCAATTGGAGGAGACTTTGCCGGTATTTGGTCTTCATCCAAGACGTCAAAGGTTTTTCTGTTTCCACTACTGTACTTGCATTTGATGTTAGACGATGTCAGTTACATTGTGGGAATATTTGGGAATCACATGAGTCCGGCCTCACCATGAAAAAGGATGAAAAAGGAGTTGCCGATTGAAGTGACGGCTGGGCCTTCAGTTCTTGAACCAAGCTGTGAAGAACCAATGGTCGACTCTGCACGGTTTTTTGGTGGATTTGTGTGGATTTGTGATATTTGTTGGATTCCCAGTGCGGTCAGGAGCTTCCAGTACGCACTCCCAGCGCTGGCTCCTACAGGCTGGATCCGACGGTCGCCAGCTCGAGGGTCGCCAGCTGGTCCGCCCAGCTGTCGACCCACCAGGGTTTGCAACCATGCTTTAACATAGAAGCCTTTGTTACCAGCTTCTTGCTATTAGTGGTAATGGCCTCCAACCTAATTACTAGCTATGGCCCTCAACCTACTAGCCATGCTTTTAAGATCTTTAAGTATGAGATGATGTGGGACACGTAGGGAAACTCGAAGAGTATGATATGAGGAACCACGACTTGTCCTATTGGCCTGTATAAAACTACGTATGTAATGCTAATATTACTTCAAAAGTTATATATATATATATATGTATTATATATTATGTTTATTTATATATATAGAGATATATGTGTATATATTTGTATTCTGTTTGTGCTGGGGCACGTATCCAAGGCTTTCCGATAGAGCCATCGACCTGAGGCCTCTCCGACAGCTGCCGCTGCCGCCAATGAAGGGGAGTAGCTCAGCACCGCAGCTGGTTAAGGCGATGGGGCAGTTTGACAGGGATGGGTCTAAGCCCATCCAGTGGATGAGCATGTCAGGGGCCCTAATGATCAGGCCATTGCATTTGCTAAGTGCCACTGGTACCCTGTGAAGGAGAAGCAGGAAAGACCCGTCCCGAAGAAGAAACAGCACAGTGCAACAAGTCCCGTGAGGATTTCGAAATCGAAGATCGCACCAGCCTCAGGCAATGGAAAAGAGAAAAGTTCATTGCATTGAAGTCAGCCAAATATGTACCGCCTCAGTGAGCCGAGTATTGCGGGTTTTTGTTGGTTACTGAGGCCGGTGAAACCACTCCAAAGGCAGGGCGTTGCGGGAAAATCTGATGGGAAAGAGAACTCAGAGCTCATCAGCTCATGGTGTCTCAGAGATTCTCCGGGTATCTCCGGGTACTGGGGTATACTGGGGTCTTTGCACATCAGCACGTGGCGTCGACGGCGGTCGACTCCGGATGCGAACTGAACCGTGGGCACGACCGGGTGAAGCGAGGGAAGAGTTCCGCCACCACATCATGTTCCTAAGACGAAAGGCAGATGCGATTCCATTCAGAGTAGAAGTCTATTTGCACAATGCAGCCCAGGGGGTACAGAAAGAAAGCACTCGGGGGCTCAGGCTATTCCACGAACCAGAGCAAGAGACATCAGGAGACTGATCACCCAGTGCTGGACCCTTCCCCATCAAGCACACAACAGAACACATGAAACACTGAAACACATGAAACTGCGTGAACCGCCTGACACATGATTCTTCTGTTTGGACGGCCGCAAAGGTTGTCAAACGCCCAGGTGAAGGCATATGTTTCTTCGCTGATTGCGAGGACATTGGTGGCCATTGAGGCTGCCAAATGTGTCAACGATGAGAATAGGGCGGGTAATGAGTTTGCATTAAATGTCATATCTTGGACTCCATTTTGTCACACGTTCCACAACTGCGACATGCAAATGCGATTCCAGTGCATACTTTCCAGAGAAAAGTTTACCATCATCATTTGACCTTCACTAGAGCCACTAGTGAATTCACCTTGGTAGCAGATGGCTAAGGTAAGGGCCCCTAGTGATTTTGAGCCTTTGCCTTTGTGACAAACAAATTCCATGGGCTCAAGTGAACTGCCTCCTTTGCGTCATGACTTATACCGTGTGGGGTGAGTTCCGCGACCCGATCCCCGATCCGGCAGGCACAGAAGGCAACACCTACAGCAAAGACAGCGGCAATTCAGAGCAAGGCAGGTCACAACTGTGCCCACAAGTGGATGTAGTCTCACAGGACGTCGGGCAGTGATCGTACCGAAGACGAGTAGACGTATAATTTTAATGGGTTGGCCTGCCTGCCGTGTGCCAATGCCCCAAGAAACGAGCCCAGAGCATCCCCAATCTCTCTCAGGCGCAAGTCCCAGAACCGGTTGAAGCTGGACCCGTCTCCGCCTACATCTCTGGCCTTTTTGCCCGCTGTGTCCAGCAGGCGCAGGCGCACGAGCGGGGAAGCTGCTAGCAGAGCTGGGGTGGGTGACGTGACCCTTTTGCTCCAGACTTCCAAAGGTGGAATTCTTGGCAACCCCCCAATGTTCCGAGCTTGTTTTGACAAGCAAGTGTTCAGTTTTCTCCATCAGTTCAAGAGCATTGCGATCTCGCTGAAGGAGGGGTTTGACTTTGCCCTTTTCAACCTCACCGGTTGTTCGGCGCACTTTAGCGGGGCTCCTCTCGACAATTGAGAGGACAGGTGTCCAAACAATGTTTTTTCTTTTCCCACACTTCGATGTGCCTTCATCATCCATCATCAATTATATATATATAATTAGTTAGCGCCTTAGCCTTACAAACTGGCAAGGCTCCTGACACCAATTAATTCCAGAGGGGGTGAAGACCTTTCCTTTCAATGCTACACAGATCCCGTTGGAAACAGCACTTCCAGGCCAGAGAGCTGACCCGAAACGAGCAGGCCTAGCGGATCCTTGCGGCCTTCGATCAAAAAAAGTCGATATTGGTGGTGTGGAGTGGCCGGTGTGTCGATTTTTCAACAGATTGCAGTCTCTTTCGATTTTGCCTCTTTTCTAGCATGGAACCCAGATGCTCTTTCGATGCGATGGGACCATGTCTGCGCCATTCTGCGCCCATGTCTGCACCTCGCAGGTCGACTCTGCGGACGTGTCACGTAGCAGCTGGATGCGCTCGCAGGAGATGGCCGCGGCCGAATTCATCGCGGAACAGATGACGAACGAAGCCCTCGAGGTTGAGATTTGCTCGCGGAACGGGTGGCCTGCGGGGCCTGGAGTGCTACACACACATATATATATATATTAAATGTGTAATTATATAAATATATATATATATACAATATGTATTATAGTATATTTTTGTTTTTGATTGATATACATTGTGGTCCTAACATGTCCTAACAACTCAATGGGTGACTGGCATGCTCAGGGGTAGCCTTGTGTGTTTGGCAGACCACGACATTTTCGCATTTTTTGGCTGTCGACCTTGCAACTTGGGCTTTGGGCAGTTGAGTTGTGGTGCCAATACCCAATGTCGATCGAAGCTGTGTTTGATTTGGCCATTGGCTGGGTAAACTTCGTGAGCACTGGCCAGCTGGAACTTTCAACTTCTTGACCTCAACACGGGAGGTTTGCATGATGTGCCTACACCGAAGGCATCTCAACCACCCACCCACCCACCCATGTCGCGGCGGGTGTCGCGAAGGTCATGGAGTACGGAGAAGCGAGATCTCTGATGAACGACTCAGCAGCCACCTGGCCCTCCCTGCGCGCCACGGGCAGCGGGATTTGGGGCCTTTGAAGTGCACATCCCGGTCCAAACTAGTTTTTTTTTTTCTCACCAGATGGCCAAAACCGGAGCTGCATTGGAGCAAAAGACAGCTGGCAACCAGCATTGTAAGAGGATTTCCAGATGAAACATTGTGTTGCCAGTGCTTTGTGTTTTCACAGGGGGTGCAATACTGTAAGTCATCCAAGGAGGGAACATAAGAAAGTCCATCATATGTTAAAATGGAATTGGCGTTTGCTCCAAGCTTCAAACGCAGAAAAGCGATCAGCCTGCCAGTGTTGCGCGGTCTCACCAAGAAGCACTTCGCCGTCCAGCTGTCATAGCCACTGGGCGAGCGCACGTTAGAGGAAAAGTCACTGCAGACTGATGCAGACTGACTTGTGAAGCCTATCCAGTCGAAGCGGGCCCCCTACTGTACCGACCCGGTCGTTCGCGAGTATTGGTTTGCTCTGGCAAAGAGAAGGGTTCAACCTTGGTTTTGGGATGTTTTGGGGATTGGCAGGCAATCAGAACTTTGATGCACGCTCACGCTCCTCACCAGCTACGCTCAGCCTTTGGTCAAGCTGTCAAGAACAATGGACGGCTAAGAACATACACAATTGACTGAGAACAATGACTCGTGACTCATGACCAGTGCGGTAAAGCAAGAAGATGAAACGAGGCTTGAGTAGAAAGGCTTGAGCAAGCAGATTCCCCTACCGCTGCACATTTCACCCAGCACAGTCTACAGACCAATCGAAGCCTCTCCATGGCCCCCTTTGCCGCCTTGTTGCCAGCCTGGCTTCCTTCAATAGCATCAACTGCATCCAAAGCATGACATCTCCACATTATTTGGGGCAACTGGGGGGCATCCCAAAGTTCAAAGTGGTCCGGGTGCAGGAGCCATTGTCAACGGGAAAGGCATTTTGCGGCCATCATCTCAGGCCAGGCCTCGTCACCCCAAGCACCCAGAAAAACAGGACTTACTGTAGACTCATGCTCCAGCCGGGGTGGGGGTGGGTTTCCGTCACACTTGTTTGGCATGTCATGCTTGGTCATGCTTTTGGTGAATCTTCGGCAGGTTTGGAGAACAGTCTCAAGATCCTTTCTTTTGTGGGGCGGAGCTTCCATCGGCACTGCTCACATTGGACCATGCCGGGTGCGCCTGGGAGTGCAGCTGCCAAGGCGGGCGCCGCCAAGGCGCAGGAGCAGCAGCGGCAGCTGGAGCAACAGCGGCAGCTTGAACGGGCCGCTGCGGAAGCTGAGGCTAAGGCGTCCCAACGGGCGCAAGGCAAGGTGGGTGGCTGGGAGGTTGGTTTGGTGGGTGGCTCATTCTTTGTAAAGCAACATCTTCACACGCTTCTCAAGGCTGGCGGGCCTTCTTAAACTTGTCGCGGCCCACACTCCACACCGGTACCACGCTTCAGGTGATGTGCTCTCAGCTAGCTGCTACCCCAACGAGGCAGCCGAATACTTCGGCGAGTCCTTCGCACACCGGCTCCGCTGGGCACACGCTGTGAACTCGCTGCGGGTGCTGCGGAGCGCGCTGCGGGGGAATGCGAAGCTCGCCATGGAAAGCGCATCCGAGGATACAGTATCGGATAAACATCTATCTGAATTTTTATTGTTAGGCGTCCACGTGTTGAGGGGTGAACACCAACACGTGCAAGTCGCAAGCATCATGAACAAACAAAGCCACTAGTGACAAGCCGATCTCAGAAGGCGATTGAGAGAGAGAGAGAGAGTGCATGTGATATTCCCAAGGCCCTTTGTAGGTCAATGCACGTCAATGCATATACAGCTCATTCATGCTCATTTTGTCCTTTATATCCATGTTGTGTTTGGTCATTCCGTCTCTTTGTGTGTCACTTTTTGGACATTTGGCTTTGCCTGAGGCACTTCTTAGAGGCCGATGTCTCCGCGGGCACGCTGACGCAGGAGAAGGAGCCGAAGGAGTCACCTACCAGCAAAGCTTCACTACTGGAGACTTCCGCCTCTCGGTCAAGCGGACAGAGGTCTCGGTATCTCGAAACATCCAGCGTCCGATCGCTCCGTTCGTAGCGATGCCAGGAGCCCCGATCGTAGCTTCTTATTCCTAGTAGTACGGCCAGGAGCCCCTAGTAGCGTTCTTTGCCTTGAGGTTGGCAACGAACATGTGTTGGGGTTCCTATAAAAAGCAAATATATTCCAGTTCGTGAGCATGATGGTTGATATATGTTTCTTCGTTGCAAACGATTTAGATCGTCCGTTCCAGCTTGAGGTTTCCACATCTTCCGACCTCCCCATCATCATGGCTCACTACCCCACGCAGCGTTCCAGCGACCTGTGCTTCGAGCTCTTCATCGCAGCAATCTTGAAGCACAACGCCCAAGTGGATGGCCTAGACGCCGTTGAGGATGGCCAGGCGTGCAGCCCATGGGGCGGTGGTTAGTCCACCCAGCCGTGAGTCCAAGAGCCGTACAAGGCTGTTTTCGGACAGGTCGTGGAGGTTTGCAGGGGCTATGTTTCTTTTTCTTTTGGAGGGGGGTGCTTTACTGCAGCGGTTTGTTGCACAATGACGCTTGCTGCTTGCCAGCGGAAAATCAATCCAAGATTCTCCATTTGGCAGCACGTTCATGAGACGTCTTCTCGCGCATGTGGCACAACAAAATGTCATTGAACGTTGCATGGACAATACCGAATAAAGTAACATCGGAAGGGTTTTCCATGCTATTGAAAAAGACTGTTAGTCTGACACATTGAGTGTTGCAAGTGCTGAGAGTGCCGGACTTCCTTGCCCCAGGTGGAGGAGACCAGTTCCTCCCCTGAGCGGCCACAGCGCTCGCCCTTCTCTGAGCCAGTCCTGCATGGCCAGGAGGATGTGCTGGTGCGCCGCTTGGTACTCGAGCTCGATGTGAGGATCTCTCATCCACCGACAGGTTTCAGAGTAGATGGTGCATCCTGCAAATGATTATTGTTTTTGACGCGGATCCATTTGTCAAACCTTTTGAGTCTTGCGGATTGTGCCAGCTGTAGAAGTCACAGCATCCCCGTCGTTTGTTGGATGGGAGTTTCTTGACATCATATACCCATCGCTTCTTGGAACCTGTCGCCCTGTGGTTGCACCGTTTGTTTGTCCGAACTGGGGCGATGGGGAGGGTGAAAGATACCTGATCCACCCAGAAGCGGCTTCAACCGAACAGTCAGGGTAGCTTTAAAAATAATGCTGTCGAATCATGAAGTTTCCATTTGGACCACTCCTTTCACCCAATCTCCATCACTCACAATTGGCTGTGTTCACATTCAATTGGGGCTAAATATGGCTACCTTATATGTTCGCTTGCGCATCACTACACCAGCATTGCTCTGGCCACTCTTCATTATTTCATACCCAGGAGAGCTGACCCATGGAACCACTTTCCCCCAGCATCATTTGACTGCTCTAGGCTCTAGGCTCTAGCTAAAAAGTGAAGTGCCCTGTTTTCACATGTTTTCACCGGCTTCAGCCGGATTGGATTTCAACTCCCGACTGTCCGACCGTCCAAGTCGTCTCAGGAAGCCCTGGAGCCCTGGAGACGAGCCACAGTGTGCCGCCCGGCGCGTTGGAGGCGGAGGCCTTCGCGGGCGATCTGCATCGAGAGTTGGAGTCCTCGGAGACTTGGGATGATGTGGGTGGCAGGGGGCGTGGCAGGGTGGCTGCTTGCGTAGGCGTAGGCATCTTTTCCCCCTGCGGTTGTGGAGTTCATAAATTTAAAACATAAACTATAATTAGTAGTATGCAAACGGAGTCCTCCGAATGCGTTTTTCCTTTGTTTTCATGGAGTCTTTGATTGGGATGCAGGTGAGGTTTGATCAGGTTCTTTAGCTTCTTCAGGTCGTTAGGGATTCCTTTCACTACAACATACTATAACTATCTCTCTTGGGTTTCTTTGTGCTGGCAGATGCTGGCAGAGTGGTTGTTCAGTGTTCATCCCAGAGGTTTTTAGTATCGGTGAACCTGCAAGTTGGCATGATGCTTGCGCGACGTGACAGATGTGACCGATCCATCTCGGTCTCCAAGGATCACAACCAGATGATGATGGCGTGCATCGGGGCACGCAGAGGTAGCACTGGCACCTGGGCAACATCTCAACGTCTCATCACGTCCCATCCCGATTTGCATCCGTTTCGCAGCACCAGCGTTTTTTTGTTCTATATATAGGTTAGCCTACATGCAAGGTTGAGCATGTTACAGCATGTTGCGCAATGTTGTACATGAACAAATGAGAAGTCGTTGCAAATTGGTTCGTCATGCCTTCACTAGTTCAATCTGATTCCAACCATTAATAGTCTGATAATTTCTGGTGCCACGATGTTGTTCAAGCCCTCTTCCATCACCGGTAGACAGGATAGACGGTGGGCATTGCCTCTTCCAAGGTCATCCCTTCCACCAAGGTACTGACCTCCGAGTGAGAAACTCCTCAAAGAAAGGAGTTAAGCTGGACTTCAAGGTCTTTGAGTCTCGGCTCCGGTTTGAGGGACCTGTTACATCCTGTTACAGTTGTTTCAGAGTCAATCCCCAAAAGATTGTTTATACACGTTTGTGCTCCGGGGAAGCCACTATATTTTTGTTTTCAATGTGCACCCGGCCTGACCTGGTGCTTTATGGCTCTTCGTAGAAGAAAGCCAATGGACAAATCAATATTCTCAACTTCAGATCTTCATTCCTTCCACGCCAGATATATTCACCGTTCCCCCAGGAGTGTGTGGAGCCGGCCTTGCGCCATCTCCAAAGCGTCGACGCCGCGCGGAAGCTCGGTGGCCACTTGTGGCTCAACGCTGACGTCTTCGCTGGGCCCGGCTACCCCGAGCGCTTCCTGTCGCCCATCGATGCCAGGAACACGGCGCCATCGGAGACGGGAGGTCTGACGACCTCAAAGATGTCCTCAAACAAACATCCAACATCTAATAAAAATCAGTGAACTACTGGTGGACGGTGGGTTGCGGGCTGTTGCGGGCCAAAGTTCTGGACTAAATAGAAAGCAAACGCGTGTGGGTCTCCACGGAAACTCTGCACTCATGAAGGTGCATAGAAAAAACAGGTCTGACAGGATTGCGGCAGCTAATGGATTTAGTTTTTAGATGGACAATCCATCACGACCATTGCTGCGGCAGCGCGTTACCCAGTGCAATGACAACACGACAGCAGACCCTGACACTGACAACACACGATGACAAACCAAAGAAAACCGCGGCACATCCTGCCAGTGGCCGGTCCCCCTAGTGCTTGCAGCAGGTCATTTTGGGACTCACCTGTTCGGGTGGGGATAGCTCAAGGCAAAGTAATTCTCCACAGCTCAAGGACCCTAACTCTTTTGGAGCTCTGTTAGAAGCAGGACGCCCCAGGACCACTGTTTCGTACATTTTGATACAGGATAAGTTGCGAGGCCCCTCATTGGAGTCAGTGTGTTGTTGCCGTCCCTGCAGGAACTTTGTGCAACTTTGCGCTGAACTGGTGCCCGAAGCGGTGCTATCCTTGTGCCTTTGGCACGGTGGGTGTGTGTGCATCGAAGGTTCTTAAATCATGGTCATTCAACATGAGGGAATACTAAAATGATATGATTTTCCAATGGTCTTTCTTCCTGCTCTCGGGTGAATTGCCGGAATATACGATAAACTGCAACCTGAAGGATGGCTGACAAATGTTGACAAGCAGGCGGATTCACGTGGTTTTCTCAAGTGGTGTTCCAACGCAACGGGGGCTATGAATGCTCACCAGCTCATAAAATGCCAGGACATTCTTTGTTTGTGCCAAGAGTGGTGCTTGGGCAACGGGTCATGCAGAATTCATATAGTAGATCGGTAGATCAGATCGATCCACAAAGTCAGTCGGGGATTTCTCACGTCGGTCCTTCAGGTCGCCTACAATACACAATGTGTGTCCAGACGAAGAAGTGGTTCCAGATTCTAGATGGGGATGCCAGGATATCGCACACTTAGACTTAGTCTCATTTTGTCAGTGGTCCCAGACCTGGACACGCAAGTTGGTGAGTTTTGATGGAGATCAAGCACCAAGATGGGTTCGTGGACAACGTGGGGGCTCCTTGTGCTGCATTGCCCCCTACCCCCTTATCAAAAGGACACTGCCGAGGGCCGAGGTCAACTTCCTCCTGTGCTCCAATCTGGTCACCCGCTCGCCCAAGAACTAAGGAGTTGGGGAAGCTCTTCCCTTTCGACCAGCAGGTGGGCACTGACGATGCCCGAGCGCGGCGCGAACGATGCATGGAGATAGATCCAAGTCCCTGTGGTTTTAGGTGATGTGTAGGCTTCTGGCATTACTACTG
This sequence comes from Durusdinium trenchii, assembly GCA_963970005.1. NCBI lineage: Eukaryota > Dinophyceae > Suessiales > Symbiodiniaceae > Durusdinium > Durusdinium trenchii. The sequence goes on from CAXAMN010013080.1 coordinate 130,642, forward strand.
GGAGCAAGGACGCTACTAGTAACAAAGGGCATCGCTACTAGGAACAAGAAGCTACTAGTAGCAGGGGCATCGCTACTGGGAACAAGGTGCATTGCTACTAGTAGCAAGCAGGAGAGAGAGAGAGAGAGCACGGAGGTGCGATGCATGCCACCCAGTGCCACCCGTATGCCATAAGCCGGTTAGCTAGCCGTGGCCGCCGTAGCCTCTATGTAAGCCATGCATTCAGAGTCCCCGCACGGAACAGCAGAGTAGACGTGAAGCCCCACTTCACCTCAGTGAGCCTCCCAGTTCTCAACCCTTGAGGTGTTATTCGCCAGACATGGTGGACAGCCGCTTGGAAGCACGATTAGGCACACAAGGAACTCCCACCTTGTGGATGCAACACACATGCTTTTCATTCACCTTCAAACGGACTGAGCTGGACGACTTTGTAAAAACATGGTGTTACACAAACATCTCAGCGAACTGCCACCTTGTTCAATCTACCAACTACATCCCCACCTATACCATCCTATACCAGATCAATGACGCATGACCGAACCCGAACCCTCCACACACCTCAGCAGAAGTCCAGAAAGTCGCATCCATCAATCTACTGGCATTTGTTTGCACCCTATTATCATTTCTCATCATTTTCGCCAGATCATCCGTGCCCAGGGATGATCGAGCTTTGCATGTCTCCCATCGTGCCGCGGCCCATCCGGGCGCGGGACGGGCGAGATGCCAATGGCTCAGTTGTGCAGCTACGAAGGAAGTTCGATTAGAAGCCGAAAGAAAACGTTTCATGACTTTTTCTGTTGGTTTTGGAGTTTAGTAGGACCTTCATAGACGCATCGCTTGAGAAGTGACAAGAACGGATTGGATGCAAAACATAGCAGGATATGTCACTGGGCACATCGGCCACCGCCTTTTCAGGCACCAGATGCAGTGCCGAAAGAGGCCGGGGAGTGTGAAAGGATGGGAAGCAGATTGACAAAAGCCCTACAATCGCGCCTCAGTTGGGGTGAAGAGGCGTTCCCCGACCCGCTGACGGTCTTTTTGGGACACGCGATGAACGATCCACGTTGGCCATCGTGGAGGCCACAACTCTCGACCCAAGCGGGGACATCCGCGCGGGACCCTGGAATCCATGGATTCCGGTGGGAGGCTGGTGCCAGGTGGTCATGACTGCCTTCATGCACACCCCTTGGCCTTCAACAGGGCGTGCCTCATTGCCTCACCTGGAAGAATATAATACAGTAGTATATCATAGTATATCATTTGTTCTCCATGCTTTGGAAGCTTTTGGAAGTGCCCGTTGCAGATTTCTGTGTTGGCTGCAGTGATCATTCCAATGCGAACCCCCGAAAACCTACGAAAACAATCGAAAACACCAGCCATCCGAAATCCTCCCAGTCAAAGCATGGCCTTTCCATGCCTTTCCATCATGCAAGCGTTGTATCGCCCAGGTCGGGTCAGTGAGGAGTTGTACTGCCTCACTCCAGTGTCTCAGCTACTTCCAGACTGTCGCGGCTTTAGATACTTGTGGGTCCCACGAGAGTGCTTTCAAAGGGGCAGTTGCGTAACAGTTTAACATGGTGCCAGGTCCAATGCGCTCGCGAGTGCACCACGATTGCACAGTAGGACCAGTACGCGGGTCCAATCATGTGCTTTCTATGCCCTCAGTAGATGAGAAAGGAGAAACAGTCAACAATGCAGTTGGCCCCAGAGCTGAAGCCAAGCAAACTGAATCTTTAGTGTGATGGGTGGTGGCAATCCTGCGAACCTTCGTGGAAATTTTGAAACCGTCCGTCCTGGCTAGCGGCTAGCACTGAAGATACAGAAACATCGCTGATCACGCGGTCGTTTCTACCGGGGACGGAATTCCCCTTGTGGGGGAACCACGTAACGCACGCAACTCACCGACAACTCATTGTACATGGTCGTGTTTGGAATCTAGTGCAAATCACAGATACAGATAGGGGGCCTCACCAAACATATATGCCCATGTCCTTTACACAAGACAAAACCGACTGTAACAACCGTTCCTCTCCGATCCTGAGGCGGCCAGCTGCCAACACATCACCTTTGCAGTGGCCGCAGAGTATGCCTTGAATTCCTCCGCGTCAGGGGCGCCCAAGTGTTTTCTTGTCTTCTGGTGTTACTTCTTGGACGTCGCGTGGCGTTGGATGCAGATCCCAGTTCTAGTTAAGTAAGATGCACTAGTACACTATACAATACATGGTCGGTTGGTTTGGGCCGAGGTTTGTGAGATATCAGGTCAGCTGTGTGTGTGTGTGTGTGTCCACCCCTGGAAAAAGGGTTCTCAACCAACTTCGGCAG
>CAXAMN010013080.1:139136-154876 GCA_963970005.1 Durusdinium trenchii
CTAGGAACAAGGGGCATCGCTACTAGGCACAAGGACGCTACTAGTAGATCCTGGCATTACTACTAGGAGCAAGAAGCCACTAGGAACAAAGGGCATCGCTACTAGGAACAAGGACGCAACTAGTGGCTCCTGGCATTACTACTAGTAGCATTCTTGCTACTAGGAACAAAGAACATCGCTACTAGGAGCAAGGACGCTACTAGTTTGCGGAAGCGGTTGAATGATCCGGGCCACTCTTCCAGCATCAAAAGTTGCTGGACTCAACCCCTTGCCCCGATGCTGGCACGGGCCACATGGCTAGTTCCCACACTCACCTATTCACCTCAAATTATATATAACACGATATCCAAGGTCCAAGACGACATTCCCCTACTTGCGGGGAATCCGTTAGAGCCAATAGCTACACAGCACGCTGGGCGGCCGGCCGGCTGGCCCCTACCTTTCTCGTAACTGCCATAGCTATACTTACACACTACATCCCACCACTACTACTACTACTACTTCTCCTCCTCCTCCTGCTGCTGCTGCTCCTACGCCTACGACGATGACGACGACGACGACTACCACGATGACGACGACAACATCCACCACAACCACAACCGCAACCACTACGACTACAACTACGACGGCGACTGCTGCTGCTGCTGCTGCTACTATTTCGTATTGGTACTTGCTTACGACGACGACGACTACAACTAAGACTACTGCGGCTACTGCTACTACTGCTACTGCTACTTTTTCTTCTGCTGCTTTTGCTACTTTGCTAGTCGAGCCCGTAACTATCCCCAGCCAGCCGGCCGGCCGGCAGCGAAATAGCGGACCAGGTTGCTCGCGCTGTCGGATGGTTTGTCCAACCTCTTACTTTGAACAAATGCTGGAACAACATCCGTGCTGCTGCCTCAGGCACTTGAACAAAAATATGGAAGTGTGTTTTGTCCTTCACGCTGCTGGCTTCTTTCCTGTGAGGTAGACCAGCGGTGTGCGGTGATGGAGCTGGAGGATGGAGAGTGCATCACCTTCAAGTTTGGCCATGAGGAAGCTTGTGAGCGTTTCATCCTCTGCATGCGGATTCTCATTGACCAGAACCGCCAGTGCTTCAACTTTGATGCCGTGTCCAAGCCCTCCAAACCGGCCAAGGGCTCCCGGTCGGGCTCCAGGTCTGCTCTCGGGAAGAAGGGGAAAATGGATGCCAAAGAGCAGAATGCGACCCAGGCGCCTCGAATGTTCTTAGCTTGTTCCTGGTGTTGCTGTCGTCGTTGTCGTAGTCGGCAGTTGAATAGGGGACCACAGAACAGGGATAGGTGACCAGATGTGACCAGATTCACTGCAGCAGGTTGCCAGATGAACTTGGAAAGCTATGGCCAGCGCCTGGATTACACGTAGGAAGTCTCTGACTGACAAGCAGACATCTTTATGCCTCTCCAGCCGACCCTCTTTGGGCATAGTCCTCCAAGGTGCTCATCGAAGCTTTTGTGCGGCAGATGGTGAAGGGCTGTGAGCTGAGTGTCCCCAGTGGTGGCGGTGGTTCGCAGCAGGTGGTTTGCTCTTTGGATGCTGATCTCAAATCCATGTGGGTCAGCACCTTGGTTGGCCAGCGATATGCTTTTCTTGAGTCAATTACCCCCCATACTAGCACCCCCCCCGTGTTAAGTGCTTGTATTTTTTACTGTACACAGCATGGGCAGTGATGGTCGAGGAAGTTAAGCCGCGTTCATGCAAGATGTCGAACGAAAAGATACGGTGTCTGAAGGATTGTGGATGGGCTGCACTGTAGTGCCAAGATGGTTGACATGGCATGGTTTTTAAGCTTTAGGTTTATAATGCCGTATTTAGATAAAGTTTGATGGTGGACTTCAAGTTGTGGAACAGCAGTCCATGGATCTACGTGCAGAGAGTGTTGCTGAAAGGATTCGGTTGGGCTTGGTCATGTTCAAGGCCTGTCCCTCACACCACATCTGTTACATGTGCAAAAGACCAGAGGAGGTGACTTGAGTCTAGATTGCGCAGTCACCCCGCTGTGCCCGCATGGGGATTGGGCTGGGGCCACCAAACGTGGAGTGCGCTCCAAATGACTCAGGAGCGAGCGACAGCTCTCAAAAGCAGATTTCCCTCTCGTCCCTCAAGGCAGTACATGTTGGGGCTGCAGCCGAAGCACTGCAGCTCTCCGTCCAGGCGCGGCCGCGCCTTGCTTGTGCCTTTTTTGAGGTCAACCTCCTAAGCCCGTTCTTGACCCAAGTCCGACCAGGTGACCTGAAAAAGATTTGGGGCTTCTCTTGAAGTCAGACTGTATGTGCACCACCATCCCATGGCCAGGTCACCAAGAGTGATCCATCAGCAGTCCTGGAACTGAACTCGGGCGATTGTTTAACGTTATGCTTCCCAGGCACCGAAGAGAGGGACCGCTTCGCCATTTGCATGCGGATTTTCGCCGCAGCGCACGTGGGAAGTGGTGCGAGCACGGAAAAAGGCAACGGCGAGCGGCGAGGGACGGTGTTGACTTCCGCAGACGCGACATGAAGGCATGCTACACATACACCTTTTTCATCCTCCTTCAATTTTCCTTTACAAAATCAACCTGCCTGGGTAACAAAAAGAGCTTCGATATTGTAAACAAAAAAGATCAAAAAAGCTTATTTCCAGGTACCCATTTTTGTGGGGGTGGGGTGGGTGATTTTGTAAGGGCAGCATTCTTTCTTGGGGCTGTTGATTTTGTAAAGAACGATATGTTGGTATGGAGGTCCCAAGTGCCGCACTGTTGAGGGTGGGATCCTTGATTTTATGCAAGTTTGAGGGTGGGGTGGTTGTCCTTGTGTAGAACATGGACAGTTGATTCTGTAATCGATTGACCTGCTGTAAAGCATGGACAGTTGATTTTGTAGTGGGTTGAGCTGCTGTAGAACATGGTCTCATGAATTCTCAATAATTCGCATAATTTTTCATGATTCGCATAATTGCTGAATGACCGACTGGCTGTGTTTCACAAGCGCCCAAAATTGCATGTTGCCCAGGCCAGTAAAGGCATATAAAAGCAATTTGGAAACATTTAGAAAGAACAAGAGTCATGATGTTCTGGGAAGCTCCAAAGAAAAACAAGACATCGATGTCTCGCACTGGTGCAAAACATTCTGCGAAGTTGACCAACTCTTCGAAATGGTTCTCTGCTGCGTACCACCTGGCAGCAAGGCCCTCATCTTTTGGTTCACCTGTTCGCCTGGGTTCCCTGATTCCGTAATGCATCGAGCTTTGAGGGTAGTGATTTTGTAATCTAGGTTTTGTCTAAATATCTTGGGATCCCTGATTCTGTAATGAAATTGCACCGCAGCATTACAAAATCGTTAGTTTTTTCCAACCCAGGTTGAATGATTGAGATTTTGTATCTTGTTTGAGACCTCAGGGAGGTTGATTTTGTAATTGCGCTGAGCCATGTCGACAGAGTGCATATGATTTTGCAATGACTGTATCTTGAGACTGACAGTTGATTTTGTAATATCGGCTGGAGAGTTGTCCCTTGCCTGCGTCCTGGGGGGCTTGATTTTGTAAAGCTTTTCAGATGGGCGAACCTGGGGTGGTTGATTCTGTGGCACATTTTCCTTAAAGAATCAACCACCCCTACATACTCCAGTAATTCGAAGAGGGATCCTTTTTCAAATGCCGGTCATTCATTCATTGGAATCTATTCTAAAAGCATGTCGATTTTTTGGTACTATGATGCAATATTGGTTCTCACTAAGCCTGCGAATCAGGAGTATGCTTTTGCTGGCCAGCTGTCTTCCAGCATTGGGCCAGTAATGGATCAATCCCAGTGGACACTGGCACCTTCCAAGGATGTATCATGTCGCATCCACTTGCTTTTATGAGGGCCCCTTGGCAGGTTTGCAAGACCTCCAACGAAAAACGACACCGACATGATGCCTGGCAAACAACAATCTCTGAACAACAAGGACTTTAGAAAGAGGATGAGAAAGATTTTTTCAGGGCCGATGGGGGGCCACGGTTTGACACTGAAAGGGTGGTGAGCACCAGCACGATCCGAAGGGCTGACTATATACTCGGTCGAAGCCAAGGAGCTTTGTGGCTCTTCTGTGGACCTCGCAGCAGTTGGTGTCCTGTTCAGCAATTTGGGCGTTTCCCGTGTTTTTCTTGCTGGCTGAGGGTCCTATGGTGGCCACGAAGTGTTTGGGGGTCCTATGGACCCGCTCCAAAGAACTTATCTAATTATATATAGAGTATATAAAATTATGTACAGTATTTTTGGTATGTGTAGCCAATTTGTACATAAACACTCTTTGCCAAAAACTCAATGGCCATGAATCTTTCAGAGGTATTGAGGGGATTGGTCCTGGAGGCTGCCCCACCTCACAGCGACGTGATTCCGACGGACCTGGTGGCCCGTTCGGTGCTGCCAAGGTGCCAACTGATGCCGCGTAGCACGGAACCCCACTAGAAGGGAAAGGCAGTCGACCAGAACTGCACAGCTGCACAGTATGTGCTAAGCTGCTCTAAGCTGTGTCACTTCGGCGAAAGTTGGAGAATCAGTTATAGTGTAGGTGAGATCATGATCATTTGAGGCACTCTGTAGCAACCAACCGTTGGAGAAACAGTCAAGAAGATCGTCAAAGACCCATTGAGAAATGCATGAATACTTCAAAACGTGTTCGGCGAGTTCAGAGTAGATGGTAAGAAACCACATTGGAGAGGGGTCCATCCTCGCTTCATTGTTTGGTGCCTGTGCCGTCCACGGTGAATCTACTCCCATGTTGGAGGCCCAAGCTCATCAGTGCTACCGGACCAAGCTCATTCCAAACATGTCATAGTGACTTAGCAGATGAGTTTCCGACGCATTTGACGTGGATGCATGTGGTCCCCTCTTCCACCTCCGAATCATAGAGATTCATCGAGATCTCAATGTAATCGCAAAAAATTGCAGAATTGCGGTTTATTTTTTCTTGGGAAAAGCAACTTCTTTGCAACATCACCCATTGAGGTGCCCTTCTGACTTGGCCCCATGCGGCGAGACCGGTGCGGTCCCCCTGTGGAAGGCTCGGACCAAGCCATGAGAAACATGGCGTAAAGCCAGAGAGTTCTTCACCGGAGCACATCTAAGTAGACAGGTGTCCCAAGATGTCCCAAACACAAATGGAAAAGGACCTTCAATAGCGTCCTTGCTCCTAAAAGCGATGCCAGGAGCCCCTAGTAGCTTCTTGTTACTAGTAGTAAGGCCCTTTAGAAGAGGTTCAAGATATTTCAAGTGCTCTAGTTCAAGCATGTTCAAGCCACCTATTGCATCTATTGAGGCCGCCTTTGCGCGACAAGCTTGTGTCAGAGTGTGAAAGCTCACTTTGGTCAAAGTTGGTCAAGGCTGTCAAGGCTTCAGGGTCAGTTGAATTGACCTGTGGTGCATGCGCCCATCCCCCAAGACTCACCAATTCAACAACACGGGTCCTGAGTCCTGGCAACAAACTTTTGCGGTGCGGGTCCTGGCTTTTCACAGCTCGGTTTTGTGTCTTCGGCCGCTCCGGTGCGGTGCGTGGAAGTGGCCGAAGAGGTGGTGAAACCCACGGAGTTGCGAGTGGAAACCAGTGATATGGAATTCAGTAGTAACAAGACGCTACTAGTAACTGTCAATGAAGGACCCCTCTGTTGATTCCTGCTGACCGGTCGCCGTATAGGCACAAGGGTTTGCTGAAGGTAAAAGGACCGCGTCCCTTCCTGTTTTACATTGGTAGCGTTGAGCCGGTTCCGTATCCCGTGGATACGGCTTCTAGTGGACTTTTTGTTTGTGGTCTCCGTGGGTGGCTCGTGGGGTCTACTTGGGGTAAAAGGAGGACGCTATGCCTTCGCCAGCTGTTGCCGGAGAAGAAGGACCAGAAGATGATGGAGGAGAACGGACCGAGGAACGAGAAGATGCAGGTTCGGAGAGGACTTCCGAGAGGTCTTGGGAGAAGAGAGAATGGTCAGAAGCTGAATGGAGGCAATGGCACAGCTACTATGCGTGGGGGGCTACGCCTAGCGGCGGCGGCGGCGGCTCTGTCCAGGGGAATGGACCTGGGCCGTCTTCTTCGTTAGAGGGTTCTGCAGCTCCTACAGCTCCTCGTGGTTCTCAGGGCGATCCTTGGTGGACCTCACCAGGTGGAGATCCGTGGCAAGGTGGAGATGACCGTCGTGGAGGTTCCGGCGGCCACGATAAGATTCAGGTCCCCGAGTACTCTGGAGAAGATGATCGTGACGGTGTAAAAGCAAAGGGCTACATCCGGAAGGTTGACGCCTGGAGAAGGGTGACCCGCCTAGCTCGAAATAAGCAAGCACTCATGTTGTACAACAGCCTCTCAGGCCGAGCCTGGCGGGACGCTGAAGAGTTGGACCTCTCCGTGCTCGATGCCGACAATGGGGTGGAGATCTTCATATCCTGGATTCAGGACAAGTACATGGATCGAGAGGTCACCAAAGTCGGGCGCTACATGTCGGACTTCTTCAAAGTGCTTAAGAAGGGGAGCAACCAGGACATCAGGGACTTCAACCAGGAGTTCGATCGACAGGTCAGCCGAATGAAAGAGGTAGGATGCTCGTTGCCGGACACCTGCCTCGCCTGGTGGTATGTGGACAAGATGAGACTCGACAATGCCACGGAGCTCAACCTCCTTGCCTCAGTTGGGAATCTCTACAGCCTGAGCAAGCTCCAGGATGCTGCCATCATCCAGGACAGAATGAGCCGTCGGCTTTGGGAAAGACGTCATGACGGAGATCGACGCACTGAGGACAAGAAGAAGGGGCACCAGGCCCTCATGGCCTCCATGGACGATGAGGGTGAGATGGAGGACCGCGGGCCTCTCCGACCTCGAGGACGAGGAGTTCTTGGATGATGAGGCGACCCATGAGGCCTATGTAGCTTTCAGGAATGCCAAGAGCAAATACAGGGCTGCCCTCAAAGAAAGGGGGTTTCCTCAGTCCAAGGAGGTACGATTGCAACAAGCCAAGGCCAGAAGCTACTGTTCAGTATGTCGCAAGAAGGGTCATTGGCACAAGGATCCTGAATGCCCTGCGAACAAGGGGAAGACAAGTGGGGAACTGCACACTACTCATGTGGTCTACATGGCCGTGATTGACCAGGTTCCTGCAGCCGAGATCACCAACGACGAGGTGGACTTCTATGACGACCTCAACACCAAGGTGAATGTCTTCATGGACAATGAGGTGATCTACGACGACAACCCCTACTTCGAGGACATTGACCAGCGGTCGGCATGGAGCGCTTGCAGCCGGACTTTGGCCGGGCGTTCATGGACGGTGGCCTTCATCAACCACTTGAAGAAGGTCGGCGTTCCGTACTTCATCCTGAAGCAGAATGAGAACGTCTCTATCCATCAAAACAGGCTTTGGTGACCTGGCTCACCATCCACGGGGCCTGGTTTGCTGTGAAGATCAGTGTGGTTGGCGCAGATGTGCCACTGCTCTTGAGCCGACCTGCACTTGGAGCTCTGGGGATGCGCTATGACATAGCCCAGGGCATTGCTGACTTTTCCAATTTGCATGTGCACGCGGTGCGCATGATCATGAGTGTTTCAGGCCATCCACAAGTGGCAGTTGCGAGCAGCAAAACTCAGCTGCTGTCTTGGCCTGAGCGAGTTGACTGGAGTCTCACTGAGATCTACGTTCCCACTGCGCAAGCGGTATACAAAGAAATTGTCCTATGGGGTCCAAGACATGTTGATTGGTGAACCATTTCCTCACGAGGCCTTCCTGCACTGGTGGCGCTCCAAAAACTATTATCGTGATTTTTGGATTGAGACATCCAAGTTCTTGTACCGCATCCATGTCACACCGCGAAGATCGTCGTTCGACCCTCGTTCCTGGCAAACAGCAAAGAAAATCTTTTGGGTCAACTTGCTGAGGGGTGCGAAACTATCACAATACCATGTACTACCACCGCCATGCCTCTGACCCACACAGGAAACTGGAAGGAGCAGGGTGAAGTCAAGTTCAAGTATCTAAGGGTTGGGCGAAGCCGTTTTGAGAGACATCTCAAGCCCGCTCGTGATCGTGAACCCGAGCTCCAAGTTTGTGACCTGCCCTCGGATGTCATCGACCCAGATCTCGCCATGGAAGATGAACAAACCCGAGCTGACGGCCACTCTGACCGCACTTGGGGCGCCCGTCCGTCCGGAATGGACAGTCCCAGAACTACGATCTGCTGACGGAACAGAGGGACGACGAGAAGGTGACCAGCTCCGAACTCAAGGGGCTCAGTGGGATGAAGCTGGACCAACTCATCCAAAAGTGCAAGGACCTGGATATCCAGGCACCTCCCAAGCCTACGAGGGGGCTGCTGATGCGGATGATCAGGGACGGGGTGCCGGCCACACCGAACGAGTTGGTGTCCTTCGGGCGCTATCGAAGGTACCGATACTGCGAGGTGCCTATGAGCTATTTGGATTGGGCCATCGACGAGTGCCACAACAACGAGAACCACTCTCCGGACCTGGCGCGGCTGGTTAAGTGGGCGAAGGAGAACAAGGGGAAGGCCACCAGCTCAGCAGGGATCTCCAAACCGAAGGGGTACCGCGACCCGGAGGAAGTGACTCGGAAAGCACCGCCACCCGCGGAGCTTCCACCCAAGTCATGCCTCCCAGCAGCAAAAGGGTCGAAGGAAGTGAAACCAAAGACCAAAAGCACACCCCGCAAGAAAGGACGAGCCAGCTCATCGGACGAGGAGGACTACTCCATGGTCACCGACCCGGAGAAGGAGATCGACCACGAGAGGATCCTGGACTTGGAGAAGACTGTCCTCGAGCTCAAGGCTCAAATCGACGCCGCAAAGAACGCCAATACTGGCAGCAGGTGACTGAGAGCATTGCGGTCAAAAGGCAGAAACAACTCGGGAAGGAGAAGGGCGAAACTATGAACTCAGCCGGGACTGAGGTGAAGATCGAACCCTCTGAGGACGAGGAGCTTGCGGAGGAGTTCTTCAAGAATGTCGAGAACGACATCTCCGACAGTGAGAACAACCACACCCAGGAGAACGACGACGAGACGATCAAGACGCCCAAGGTCAAGCTCCTCTATCCCGACGAATTATGACAGGGTGAAACGACTCCCGGGTCACAAGATGCGAAGGACAGCCCGGAAACGAGTGAAGAACTGGGCAGAGAAAACACTCGGCCTCATCACCACCGTCCTCTTGGCCTATACCTCAACCGTCTTGGAGGCGGTGGACCACTCGACCAAGGACGTGAGAGATTGGGCAGCTTCCCGGTGTTTTCCTGAGCCACACCCCGCAGATGACAGGATTGCTCTGCTTGAACTATTTTGCGGGGGAGCACAACTGACCCTGGAGTTTGCTAAGGCAGGTATGCCTGTACTTGAGCCTCGGGATATCATCCATGGACACGATCTCAGCCTCCCTGATGAGCAGGACCGGGTCATGGACGAGATCGATACCTTCAGACCCGAATGGGTTTGGGTCGCACTCCCTTGCACGCTGTGGGGACCATGGACGAGGCTGAACTTTAAAGATCGACCTCAAGAACTTCGTCGGAGAAGGGCAAAGCAAAAGAAGCTGATCCAGCTAGTCGTGAAGGCCGCCCACAGGCAAATCGCCGGGGGAAACCATGTGGCTTTTGAGCATCCCAGGGATTCTGAACTCTGGGAACAACCTGATATGAAAGAACTTTTGAGCAGTCCAGCCTTCATGGAGGCAAAGTTTGATATGTGCAGCTTCGATCTCCGAGCCGCATCGGATGGTGGTTTGCTCAAGAAGCCTACTAAGGTTATGTGTACCGACGAGGCCTATGTGAAGTTCCTCTCACGTCCCTGCTCCGGTGATCATGAACACACCCTCACGGCAGGACAAAATACCATAAAATACCAAACCCGCTGGGCACTACACGGAGAAGTTTGCGAAGACAGTGGTAAAAGGCCACAAGGCCATGAGAAAAGGGAGGCGGCACATATGGGATTCCCTCACCGTTGAACTCAAGGGGGGTGTCCAACAGGATCATGGGGAAGCACTACGAGGACCAGCAGAAGACCTGACCATTGAGAAGGTTGAAGATGGATGTGCGGGAATTTCATTCCCCCCCCAACGTTTCCACATCGGTGGGCATAGCGCTCCGAAGAATCCATCAAAACATATGGGGCATCCATCTAACGCCGACTTGGCAAGGCACCTGAAGCTGGCGGGGGCCACCAGCGAAGCTGTGAAAGCATGTCACCAACTACACTGCCAAACCTGCCGACGGCATGCTCAATCTGGGAGCAGGAGGCCGGCCAAGGTGGTGAAACCTCTGGACTTCAACGAGGAGGTCGCGGTGGACTCGATGCACCTCTATGACCTCACAGGCAATACTTTAAGGTGACAGTACTCTCCATCATGGACATTGGGTCCGGCTACCACATCGCTGCCCGGTCGACGGAAGAAAAGCAGGGGACTACACCAAGGCCTTCCTCAACTACTGGGTGGCTTGGGCCGGGGCTCCACAGAACACTTTGGTTGATCAGGAGAGCGGACCCACGAAAGACTTCCCGGAGGAGCTGGAGAAGCATGGGATAAAGGTGCACTACACAGCCGGACAGGCTCACTGGCAGAATGGACACATTGAAAGGCAAAACGAATGGTTCCGACAGATCTTCGACAGGGTCAAGGAGCACACCTCGATGCAAGACCATGAGACACCCTGGGTACTGGCGGCGGTTGGGCAGGCCAAGAACTTCCTGCGACGGCGTCATGGATACTCGCCGGCCCAATGGCTTTTCGGAGTCACACCAAGGCTGGGGGTTGGCTCCATCGACGACGAGGAGGACACCATGGAAGACCAATGGAATAGGAAAGCTGAAATCCGACATGCAGCCAGGGAAGCCTATGTGAAGGCACAAGCTGAAGAGGGGTTGAGAAGGGCCATGCACGGATGACCTCGAGTTCAACACACGGAGACTTTACACAAGGACAATACGTCTACATCTACCGGACCTCCAAGGCGGCTGGTGGAGTGGCCCGGAAACGGCAGAACATAGGGGAGTGGATTGGACATGGGGTCATCGTGGGTCAAGAAGGAAAGAACTTCTGGGTCTCCCGGGGAGGGAGATGCCTTCTATGTGCCCGAGAACATCTACGATTGGCCGAGTCCGAGGAATTGGGGGCAACATTGCAGGCCAAGGCGGTGAAGTCCGACCTCATCAAGCTGATTGAGGGCATGGAGAACGATGACGAGGAGGTCTTCGCCGATGCAACTGGTGAACCTCGACCTGATGAAGCTGACGATGCAATGGAGTACACCCCTTCCATGGCACCTGATGAAGAAATGAAAGAAGAAGGAGAACAGGCAACTGGATCCAAGAGGGCAGCTGAAGTGTCGGTGCCTGAAAGAGGATGAGACAAAAGGGGTACTGCAAGATGCTACCCAACGAGGTCCCGGTGCCCGAAGACAATGAGCTGTTGTGCTACATGGCATCGGAGAAAAGGGTGCTCTACAAAAGCAAGCGGACAAAGAGCTTAAATGGAACCAGATCCCCAAGGAGGAGATACATCTCTACAAGGAGGCGGAGGCAAAACAATGGCGGGAGCACCTGAAGTACAAGGCCATCAGAATCATCTCCGCCAAAGAAGCGCAAAGGGTAAGACAACGGGTGCAAAAGGACCGGATCCTTCGGGCTAGATTCGCCTACCGGGACAAGAACTGCGCCAAGAGGCGAGAAGACCCAACAATTCCACCCAAGGCCAAGGCAAGGCTGTGTGTGGGAGGACATCGAGATCCTGACCTCCAGACTGGACAGTTAACCACTGAAGCGCCCACAGCAACGAAAACCTCGATAACATGCCTCGTCTTCCTGACCATCCAGATGGGCTGGACACTGGCTGCGGGAGACATCGAGGCCCATTCCTCAACGGGGTCGAGGCGAGAAGAGATTTGTACTTTGAGCCGCCCGCTCCAGACCTTGAAGGAGTGGAACCCGGAGGCCTCATCGAGATTGTGAAAGGGGTGTTTGGACTATCCACCTCCCCACGCTTATGGTGGGACAGGTTGGCACAGACCTTGTTGGAAATTAAGGTGGGGAGGCGCTATGGAAACTTCCACCTGGTTCAGCACTACCTAGACAGTGGACAAGGACGGAAACCTGCACGGCCTGTTGGCCACACATGTGGACGACATCCTGGTGACAGCTCCTACTCCGATTCGAAAGGACCTGGAGAGCGCCCTCTCTAATGTCTTCCCAATAGATGTTTGGGAGGAGGCCACCAATGGATTGGAGTATTGTGGAGTCTCAGTTCATCAAGATGAACATCAAGTGTCACTCAGCCAGGAGCACTATGTGAACACCCGGCTGCAGACGGTGGACATCCCGAAAAGGGCTATGCCGGAAGAAAGGGCTGATGAGGTGGCCAAAATGGACAACCAGTCCACAATTAGCGCATTGTCATGGTTGGCTTCACAGACCCGACCGGACATCCAAGTCGGTGTCTCCATGGCTCAAAGACGACAGAAGGACCCCACCTACGACGACATAAAAGCGACAAACCAGGTGGTGAGGATGGCTCAAAAGGAGAAGGCGGAGAAGGTGACCTACACCAAACTGGGTGGGTGGGACGACTTGGTGATCATCGTCTACCACGACGCTGCTTGGGCCAACATCCCGAACAAGAAGGACCACGAAGACTTTGAAGAGACCAAGGACATCGGCATCTACTCCCAGCTCGGACACGTGGTGGTCATAGCCAATAAGGACGTACTCTTGGGCAAGACCGGAAAAGGCCTACTGGCCGCATGGAAGTCACATGCCTGCCCAAGGGTGTGCCGGAGCACATTCGCTTCAGAGACGATGGCAGCTCTGGAGGGGTGGGAAGCCGGGATCGCATTCCGCGATCTTCTGAAGGGATGTTTCCCCGCTGGGTGCCCCGGCGGCCTTCCAATGGTCTCCGTGACGGACTGCAAGAGCTTGTTCGATTCGGTGCATCGCGCCGGCGGTCCAAGGGCTCCAGCTGAAAAGCGACTTCTGGTTGACCTTGCAGCACTCAGACAGATGGTGCAGCAGGAAGTGAATTCATGGAGCCCGGAGGAGAGGGCAGCTTTTGACAAAGCTTTGAAGTGGATCCCGACAACACACCAGCTCGCTGATTGTTTGACAAAAGTGATCACTAAAGGTGGCTGGTGGGACCACTTATGAAATTTGACGGCAGCAGGATCAACAGTACAGAGAGGGAGTGTCAATGAAGGACCCCTCTGTTGCTTCCTGCCGACCGGTCGCCGTATAGGCACAAGGGTTTGCTGAAGGTAAAAGGACCGCGTCCCTTCCTGTTTTACAGTAACAAGTGCCTTACTAGGTCATACATGGCTTTGCACCACATCTTGCGCCGCCTAGAGAATTGCAGCCCGATCGCAAGGGGCGAACTCATTGACTCAACTAATTACGAGTCTTTGTGGCTCACCTTCCTGATCCACCCGCACTTTTGGATCCATATCCTGGCAGCTCAGCATACTAAGACTACACACCAGTTTCTTGAAGCTATGTGGAACTAGAATGGTTCCCTCGCATGAACGAAGAGCCTCTCTCCAACAATTGGCCCAGTGATGGACAGTAGCGCTTTGGAAGATGACTCTAATTGGAGAACCGGTCCGCTGGTTTCCTCCTTCCATTGATTGTTGGAGGTGTACTTTCCTTAGCACGTTGATCGTTTTCCAATTTTTCAACTGTAGCTGGAGGTGATAGGCATGGTCGGCTGAGTCAAGAAGAGCACATTATTGACCATGATTTACCTCTTGATAATGATAGTTGGAAGCCATCTCGCGCTTGACAATGTGAAACACATCTCACTTCCTTCGCACTTTTTGGGGCTAGCCAATGTAGACGGACCGAGGGCCCCTCAGCGCATCCCATCCGAATTTCGGGTGGCCTGGAGCAGCAACCGGAGGAGAAGGAGGAGGTTGCAATAAGCCCTCCAGACAAGCACCGGCCTTCGTGAAGATTGAATATGGTTAGATGGCACAATGTCTCTGACAAGGTGTGTTGATGATGTGCTTGCCTGGCAGTTGTTTCAGTTCCTTTTGCACTTTTATCGCAGGTTTTGAAGGCTTGCAAGTTCAGTGTCCATGCTGGTAGTATGAAGGAAGACCTGATATCCCCCTGAAAGCCGCGACTTCAAGCTGGTCGAATGAAATACGTTGAGGAGCGGCGTTCTTCATGCTTCTCTTTGCTTGGAATAATGTTGAATTTTGCAATCTGATCAGCCAGTTTCAATTTTCATGGCCGAGTTGAGCTGTGCATGTTGGGGCAAAGCCCCCAGCCTGAGGTCTTTTGCACAGCCCCTAAAGCCCTAAGGGGGCCTTTCACGGGGGAGCGAATCTGAGCAGGTGCGCCCATCAGACTCGGGCATCTGAATCGGAACGATTTTCAGCACCGAGGTGGGGATCCAATGATCTCGACATGGCTCGACATGTCTCAATGAACTTTAGGACAGCAAGAGCTGAAACCAACCGAGGGTGAGTGTTTGGGGGTAAGGACACACATGACTATATAAGCATGTATGAGCAACACCGCCCTTCAATCTAATGTACTGCAATATGTTCATTTCACAGAGTTGATGGTGGCTCAATGGGAGCAGGACGCCCCACACTTCTGTGCAGCGGGGAGCGCTTTGTTCAACTTTATTCTTCGTAGTCCCCCAGTGGAACCGAGTTACAATCCTTCGGGCAGGCTTAAAAACAGACCAACTATCAGTATTTAGAAGGAGGCATGCTGAACCAGGATTCTAGAGCTGCGTTGATTGGCTTTGGAACCTTTGGTCTCTAGTGGATCCACTGGGGATGCTGTGAGGTCGGTGTCCAACCGAGAACAAAGACCCATAAGGTCAGTGGCAAAATCAGCTCGCTGGTGAAGGCGAAGGTGCTGTCGCCACCTGCACTCGCCACCTTTCAGTGGGGACTGACCCGCTTCAGTGGGTCTGTAGACACATGGGCCCCACCACGCATGCAACTAGTGGCTCTGGGTCGAGGTTCTTTTTGAGAACAGGTGGTTGCATGTGGTTGCCATGTTGCAGTGGCCACTGGAACGCTAGGTTTGACGAGTTTGTCTCTATGTGTTTCCAGGAGCTGCCGTCCTGGTCCTGCGATCTTGGCTGGTTCAGCCTCTGTTTGTTGGCCATGCGATTGTAACATGGACCAGCCCTCCTTCTACCAATTCCTAGGAAGCGCAAGACCCAACGAATCACAAAACAAAAAGATACGAAAATCATCCATCGGCAAAAAAACGCCATGGACAGATAGCAGCCAGCTCAGCTACAAGGCGCGGTCTTCGGACGGCTCATAGATGTGTAGCGCGTAGGCCTCAGTTGCGGGTAGACCTCAGTTTGGTGCCGTTTGAGGAGATGCGTCGATAAGGGTTATATATACTTTATAGTCATGTAGACTCACTTCCGGCCCGGATTTTCGTAGCTTGTCCATACTGTTGCAGAATGCCCATGGTTTATTGTCCCTTCTATGTATGCCCACTGTTAGGCCAAGTGAGGAGCCAGTTCATCTACAAGTGGCCTTTCCGGAAAATCCCCCATGATTGTGGGCTTATAAAATGCAGATCCTTTTCCTTTACACAATGCAAATTCCAAGACACATTTTATAAACATTAGTGTTTTTTTAAAGGATAACTACATAATATCTGGAGTATCGTCATTTTATAAACTTTACTAACTTGGACACTGAATGCCAATAATAGAGGGCAGGTGAACCCCGTAATCTCATTTTATAAACATTCACTTG
>CAXAMN010013080.1:155276-170613 GCA_963970005.1 Durusdinium trenchii
GACCCCCGTCGATCCGAAGCCATGCTCCGGCCGGAGAGGAGAAAAGTACACAAAAAGTAGCTAGTTAATGTTTAATTCTTAGTTATTTTCCATTATTTTCATGGTCATATTCCTTCAGTTCCTGTCTTTCCTTGAGGTTTGAAGAGTTTTGAAAAGTGGGTTCAAATTTAGTTGTTGATTATTGAAAAAATAAATTTTCAGAATCTGAAAATTCAGAATCTGAATCATTACTAAAG
Organism: Durusdinium trenchii; assembly: GCA_963970005.1. Lineage (NCBI taxonomy): Eukaryota > Dinophyceae > Suessiales > Symbiodiniaceae > Durusdinium > Durusdinium trenchii. The sequence goes on from CAXAMN010013080.1 coordinate 155,513, forward strand.
AATAACTATTTCAGAATCTTGAGATCTTGACATGACAAATTTTCATTTTATAAAGTATCCGGATTTGGCTTCTTACGGACATTTCCGATGAGCAATTGCATGTTATAAAGTGTTTCTTCCTGGATGTCGATTTCTATCTTAACCTATCACAACCTGTGCTGGTCATTTTATAAACTAGTTTGTTTTTCATTTTATAAACCAAAAAACTATCCTTCTATAAACCCACAAAGTTTATAAAATGCAAAATCAGCGCGCCTATGAACAATCACGGGGGATTCCGGAAATATCCTCACCAAAAACGCTTGATGTGTTTGCTATACTTGCTCATCTTACTCTGAGCCCCTCACCAACAAGATCGGACCTTGTTGGTCCACTGGACAAGGTGGTCCACTGATGCCGTAAGCTTGCGCTTCCGTCAGGATGGTTGTAGAGATCCGACCGACGAGCTGGGGAGCCCAGAGCTGGGGTGATGGGAGTTTGGTCATTCTCCTGAGAACGGGCACCGAAAGAATCAGACGCGTTGAGAGAGTAAATAGACTTGGACAATCTAGGAAAGACGCCAAAGAAAGGAGCCAAAAGATCGTTAGCATTGTTGATGGTGAGGTTTGTTTTGGGCATAATTAGTGCTTTTAATTGAAATGACCCCAGGCATGACATACCGGGCACAGATGTTGGGGAGCGGAGAGCAAATTTGCACACAAGAAAGTGAGAGTGCTCACGAGTGAACTCAAATTTAGGGATTTGATGCAAACTGGGCCACCTGGCAACATCTTCAACAGATGCAATTGTGCAAGCCATATAGTGTTGAAGAAAAGTAACGCACGTGCATTCAGCAAAACATGCTGCGTCTAGGCTATAGGGGCCTTTGCTGCCTGCTTTATTCAAGGGTGTTTTTTTTCATCGATGGGCATCAACTAGTTGGATCCATGGGGTCGTGGAAGATGGCTTTCCTTTGGCAGTGAGTTCTTTTTTTTCCAATCAGTCAGAGTTGGCGAGACGCTTGGTGGGAGGATGTTGGGAGCTAGGTTAGCTTCTCCCTGCAGGCAGCACAACTCACCAAAGGACGCTTTCTGGTGGAGAGTAGCTGGAGCTCTTCCAATGCTTTACTAGGCCGCCCATCCATGTGGTTCACAGAGGGTATGGGCTATCATTGGCTAACGAGTAGCGGCCGAGGTCCACAGACGGAATGGCAGGCCTACTGCCGGGGCGTGCGGGGGCAGACGGGGAGGATCAGGGAGGTCTGAAGAAGTTCACCTTGAAAACTGTCAGAACATGGGAAGAGGAAGGTGTGTGGTGGAGGGTCCTGGGAATGGCTCCATGCAAGGAGTTCGTTGTGGCTCATAATTGGAAGTGCTAACAGCTCCGATTTGGGGTGGGAACCCAGTGCGTCTTTTCATGTCATCACACGACCATGCGCCAATGGGGTGTGAAGCATGCAATGACAGAAACTCACACAAACCAATGGCGCTGGCTTGTTGCTCTTCTAGCCACGGGATCCTGCACGAGGTTTCGTTCAGAATTTGCACAAAATTGCAATCTCCTTGCAGGGGTGGCTGTTTCATCCTGTTTCATCCATCCACCCAGCCCACCGTCACGGAGGACCACTCCGCTCCCCACCTGGTCCCAAACGCCAGGGCAACACCCTGGATGACCTGGCCAGATCCTCGAAGCGCGCGAGCCGGTATCCAGAGAAGTGCGGGCGCCTGCCAACACCAGCTTACAAGAGAAGCCTCTTGGAGTGAGCTGGGGAGGAGGGTGCGATGTTAAATTGGTGGTAAATCTATAGACACCACTTGCAAAGAAGGAGGTGGTGGACTCAGATGCCCGCAAGTAGTTGTGGATCAAACTCTTTGAAAGATGCTTCCCGTTCAACGGGGCTAAATGGGATTGGGTCAGGCGGCGCATGGCGGCACAAAAAACAATCGACCCTGACAGACTTTGCCCAACTCAGGATTCAAACTCCCAGTGTTTTTTTTTGCATTCTGCACTTTGGCTTTTCCCCATCAGAACCACGGGATTAGTAGTGATATGTCAGATTGTAAATAGGGTTGTGACCTGTATTATGTACCATATTATGTTTACCACATCGCTGAAGTTGAGAGATCAAATGTGGGGCCATTGTTGGTGACTTGGGGGTACCACTGGGCCAAGAACTGATACTAGGAAGATCTGGCAAGTTAAGCCATATCCCTGCATGCTTTGTTTCGCCACAAGGGTCGAACCCCCTCAGTGCCTCGGTTGGTGCAGCGGCACTCAGGAGATGGCCCCCTGATGCATTTCAAAGAGGTTTGCTCCACCGTTGATGAAGAGGCCCTCCCGGGCCAGACCGCCGACCGAACGACCGGCACTGCTTCAGCAGAGGATTGTCCAGAGGATGGTCATGTTCCAAACTGACCTGATAAACTCAGAACTGGCTGTGGTGCAGTATATATAACATGCGACAAGCAAAGGGTTGCACATGTTGATATATTTTGCCTTGGGGTGCAGGGTGTTGAACCACGAGCAGAGGACGGAGGTGTATATCTGTATGTCATAATGGAGGAGGCAGGGCGCGAGCTGAAAGCCAAACACTTGCGAGGACTCCGACACCGACTCCTCCTTCGGCGAGTATTCGGGGGACGATGACGAGCCGCCAGTTCCCGCTCCGCCTGGCTCTCAGATGAGTCTGTTGACAGGGCCCCAGCGGTTTCCTTTTTGGTGGAGTTCAAGCAGCATAAGGCTACTGTCAGTCCAGTCAGTCCAAGAAATGTCAGGTGCAGGGCTAACAAAAGGGCCGCGCTGTTTCAATCACAACTTGGAGCCGCTCCGTTCTGTGGGGTTGGTCCTTCTTCAACTCTCATAAATTGATGGCCTCCTCGGTCCTGAGTGGTGCCAACTTCAACACTGACTGAGGCACAAGCCCTACCTCCATATCCATGTCTTTCAGAGACAGGTTGCTAATTTTCAAACTATCTGACCAAGCTCTTTACAGCTGTCTCCAGATCAAGAAACAACTTACAGGACCAAGACTCAAAACCCAAGACATGTACACTCATCTGCCACTTGTTGCTTCCTTGTTTAACCAGTGCTGCACACTACACCTCAGCTCCCCAAAACCTTCTGCCCTGTCGACCCATCGCGCCATCGACCCTCGCCATGTCCCGGCCACTTTGGCCGGCCTTGGGGAGCTCGGGGGGCTCGACTGGCTCGCGCGCCCGCAGTTTGATGGCCGTGGCAACCTCGCATCCACCGGCGCCATTTGCGATGGTGAGCCAAAGGCCACAGGGAGCACCCTGGTGGGCCCTTTTGGTGTCTGGCTTGGGCCTGGGAACTGCTGTGGCACTGCTCCTGCGGCTGCTGGCCTGGTGGAGGTGGGCCGTTTAACAGCTCACATCACACTCACACAGAAGTTCCCATCCATTCCATGGCACGAAGTCTAAGTCAGGAGTCCAGTGGCTTGTTATGCATTTTTTCCCCAAACAGTTTACTGTGGGGGTTCTATCTTAGAAAAGGAGAGCTGGCGACACTGACTGTTGTCCTCCTCTTGTCCTTCTCTTATCCTGCTGTTGTCCTCTGGCCGTGCTGACCAGGGCCGCACCCCTGAACTCTGTGGCCGAGTGTTTAGAATGCTGAGTGACGTCCAATCAGACGCCCGCGAAAGAAGCGGGTTCGCGTAGGGGCCCGTCTCATACTGTTGATAGATCCGGCGCCCGATAATGTGCCCGTGAGACGCATTGGACATGGTCAAATTTTTCATGAATATGGTCAACAGCTGGAGAGGAGTGTGGCCGAACACATAGCGATGTCGATGCCAATCATTGATGAAGCAGTTTGCTCTTGGGGGGAAGGTAGGGCGTACCAAGAAATCGTTTTTGAATGTTTTTGAGTGACATTGGTCCAAACGAATCGTATTGAAACTGTTTTGGGTCTATGCTAGTATAATTCTAACTTTGTTTTTCATATGTCTTAAATGTCGAACTTTCCAGATATATTTGATCGGATTTCAAGCTCATGACAGTTGACCAGGAGCTACCAGAAGTTCCAGTCCCGCCCACTCCGCGCGCTGCCGCGCCCGGACGACCGGCCCGCCGACGCGGCGGGGGGTGGCCGCTTGCAAGAGCTGGTGGCCCAGTGGCGGATCCACGCGGAGGAGACACGGGAGACCACTGCGTCCCTCCGAAAGTCGGTGGAGCAGCAGCAACGGCTCTACCAGATCTTTGTCAGGTTGATGGTAGTGCTTAGCAGGGGAATGGCGGTGTTCAGGGAGTTGGGCGGATTCCCATCTGGGGATTTGTGGGTTGGTCTTTGCATGTCTCTGCGTACGACAAGTGGTTGGAAGGAGGTTAACACCGGTTTAGCTTCCCAAAAACCAGTTCAAGAGGTGATCTTAAAGCCAATCAACTTGTCTCTTCCGTGCAAGTGCGAGCCATTGCCTCATCTCGTGTGCAACACTTCCCCGGCCCATCTCAGGATGGTGGCGACCGACTTCCAACGGAAACTGGATGAAGCTTCCAAGAGGAAGCTTGGCACTTTGCGCATGGAGGCAAGGCGAGGTAAAAGTAAAAGCGAACAGGCTGGTAAAGACATCATTCTGGAAAGGCGAGAAGCATGGGTCGAGTTTACACAATCGTTTCACCCTGCATGGGAGGTGGCCCCTGAATCTTTGCAGCAGCTGCGCTCCTTGGTCTCCTGCAAGCAGGGTGGGCCCAGCACCTCCGGCGCACCCAGCGCCAGCGCGGCCTTGGCGCCCAGCACTGGTGCCGGGACACCGGCGCCGGAGGCAGAGGCGGCGCTGCAGCGGCTGCTGCGGACGAGTGCTTCGGAGGCTGAGGCGAAGCGCTCACTGCAGACCTTGTCAATGATCTTGCAGAACTTGTTGAGCCATCCAACACAAGAGAAGTACAAGGCACGTGGTGCAAAAGAGATGGGAGTGGATGTCGGAAGTGTGATAGATCGGGAAATGCGCACCACCTGGGAATCATGGGAAGCCAGTGCACTTAATTGCACAGTGGGTTGCATACACTATCCTCGATTCCTAGAATGTCACAAATGTACATTAAGCACCCACCCTTGGTGTTTCAGCCGAGCAAAGGTGCCCCAGGTGTTTCACTCGCGGATGCTGTCCACAGATTCGATGCTTTTTGCGTCGACTCGACAGGAGGTGAGCGCCAGCAGCGCCCGTTTTCGGGAGACCTTCGAAGCATCGGATGGCGCGGCTGCAGAGCTGTTGAAGCTCGCGGGCTTCCAGTCACCGGGTAATGAACAGGGCTTTTGCATGGTTTTTCTCGACATAGTCAACGCCTGTCACACCCACAGCGCCCTAAAAGATCACACCTTGAACCACTTCATTGTGCTTCATGGGTCCGGGGTGAGAGCAAGCTTCCAACCTGGTTCGTTTGGGATCTGAGGCAGGAGGGTGAGAGCTTCAAATGGCTGAACGGAAGCGGGCGAACGATGGAAGCGTCGAAGCTGCAAGAGTTCTTGCAGGAGGCCTTGAGGGAGGAGCGCTACAAGAAGGAGGACAAGCCCAGCCCCAGAAAAGACGCTGGGCCGAGCAGCAGGCTCTTCAAATTGTTGTATGGTATTAATAAGCATGGGGTAGTGGTGCGTGGGTGGCTCTTGGATGCTTTTGCATTGTTGAACTGTCAGGAGAAGATGTCAGTTGTTCATGTTTCAACTCCATCTCCGCTGAGCACCTTGAACGGGGGTTCTGTTGCTCAAGGCTGCAGGCTAATGATTAATCATGTCGCTTAGCTCTAAAAGCTCGGCAAAAAAACATGAAAAAGCTCAGACAATCTTGTGCTCCAAAAAAGCTTAAGAGCGCGACATCCCTCATCAAACGGCTCCACGGTAGAAACCTGCCTCATCCTCATCCCTCACTCAATGTGCAGCTCAAACCGACCTTCAGGAAGACATGGCCTCCATGGAGGGCATGGCGCCATGGGCTTCGGCCATGGTCCAGGAGCAGCTCTCAAAGCTGGGCCCCCCCTGAGCGAACGCCGCGGCCGCCCCGGACTGGCGGAACCATGTTGCGGTGGAAAAGACAAGACTGGCTTTGGCGGGTCAGGGGTGGTCAGGGTATGTCAGGGTGGGTGGGGATTCAGGAAAATAGCGCCATGATTTATGACTGTGATTAACATCATGTAGTGTGGGATAGTGTGGGTGTCACATATTTGTCACTCAATGTACCTCAATTGGATTTATCACGATTGATTTTTTCATACTTTTCCCCAGTCCCCAAGTCTCCACGACCCTTCCTTCACATAACCTTATATGCTTGAATCTACACCAACCTCACCTCTAGACTTGAGCCGTGGATCCACGGCAAGTTACCATCACGATTTCCACTCCATTTGAAGCCTTTCAGCAACAATCAGTCTTCACTCTTCATTGTATCTCTTCCGCCCTGAGGCCTCGAACTCGGCGACTGTCCAAGTTCTCTCGGTACAGCTGCTTGGAATTGATTGATTTGAGCTGGCAGACCTTAGTGGCTCTTCGTCCCGTTTGGTCGCCTGTCAGCTGGGCAAACCATGCCGCCATACAGTTGGAGGATATATGAATTGGTTTCTTAAGCTTTGAGGCGTTGATGAGACGGACTTTCTCAAGAAGAAAGCGCAGAGCTTGCTCCCAGATCTGAATTTGGTTCTGGAACGCTTGCGCAGTGGCAACGAGGGCCCCACAGCTGCAGATCAGCTTGGACCGTGCTTGGCAAAAGTAAAAAATCAAATAGGAACAACCTCACTGGTGCACTCATTACTGTAGTTGGAGAGGCCTGTTGGATTTCGCCCACCCAGCTTTGATGACTCAATGTTCCGGTCTTTTGATCCTGACGACTCGAGGACGACTCTTCCATGACCAGTCGCACCATGTCGCACCCAGTCGCCCAGTCCGTTTTTTCATGCCGCAGGCATAGTAGCGTGCTTGCTACTAGTAGCTTCTTGTTACTGGTATAGTAACATATAGTAACGCCAGGAGCTACTAGTAGCGTCCTTGCTACGCTTCTTCTTTGAGGCCTCTCGGAGTCGGAGATGGAGCGCTACGGCGCCGCCTTTGTGCGCTTCAAGGATCCCGACGGCCCCGAGTTGCACAAGGACAGCCCGCGAGCTGCGCCGGCCGCCTGCGGCAGCACCGCCTGTCTGGTGGCTCCTCCCTTAAGGCATCCTTTGTGTCCATACTGCAAGGGCTTACTATGCACCTTCAACATCCTTCAATGGCTTTCATTTTGGTTCTCACATCTTTGTGTCACCCAGTAAACCTGGTGAAAGACTTCGGCATCCAGGATGAGCTGCCCAGTATGTTGTCCTTCTTGGGCTTCCCCAACACGGACCCCGAGAAGTGCCGCGAGATCGCGGAGCCCGGGCGGAACGGGTAGACGATGGAACGACCACCGGCGGCGCCCGCTGAAGAGCGGCCAAACTGATGGACTTAGGTGTTGCCCTGGTTGTGCAGTTGTGTGGTTCTTGTTGCTGTACAAGTCTTCTAGTGCTGGACCTTGAGGAAAGAACAAGCACATACAAGCGCAGTAGATAAGCAACAAATCCGACATGTCCGCTGCTGAGGCGGACTCAGCTGTTCCCAGATTCTTACATGGCTTGGTGTGATAGAGGTGGAATGCCTATACTTAGACTCAGCCAAGGACGACTGTGCAGACTATGAAACCTTTGAAAAGTCGGACTTTCTGCGACTTGTCTGCGGTGCCAGCGTTAGGAAGGGTCACCCAGTGGCTCAGAGCTCAAAATACATCAAGCAGTGAGACCAAAATGCGTCCTCCTAGAGTGACCCCCCAAACACATTCGAAGTACTCGCGTGTTTCTAGACTCTAAGTGAATGCATCCAACAGTTTCCTACAATGTGTTTTCATGTGTTTCCTCACACTCTTGGGGAGCACAAAGCACAGGTTCCTGCAGAAATCCCTTTTTCAGCTCAAGTTGAACTCATTTCTCTGTTTGGATGTTCTCCGCCCATGAGCCCACACATTTCTCCACTGCAGGGAGTTCATGGAGAAGTGGATCGCTTGGGAGCGGGAACGGTACAAGGCGCCATCTCTCTCTTCAGCCACGCCCAGTGAAGTTCCCCAAACTGCTGGGGAACAACAACTGATAACTAGGGAACTGCTGAACTGCAGGGCACCAAGATATGATGCAACCAGTGTTCACATTTCATGGACAAGATTCTCCACCACCTGACGAGCACTAGCCTTGTTTATAGCATCTCCATCAAGCTGCTAATCTTGGAAAAAGACATATTGGCCTTTCATGGCAGTTCTTATGCAGTGAACACGCACCAGCGACACGTGCACCACAAAACAGTGCGGGGTGCAGCAGGGCCCAGTTCCCACAATGATGCTTTATGCGCGGCTCATTTCGGCAGACACAGGGGGAAGAAGCCAAGATTGCAATTTCATGAGTTCCCAATTGTCCCGCCATCGGTCAACTTGTCACGAACTCGGGATTGTTGGATTGGCTGCCCCCCTCGAGAACTTGATGATGCTAGCTGCTTTTGGTATGTTGCGGCAACTGCAAGGGGTCCTGCCGCGCTTCCTGCCAGGAGATTTTTGCGTCGTATGACGATGCATCTTGGATGACCGGTGAATCATTTTGGATGTCTACAGGTGCCCCAACCCAAATCGTGTCTACAGTGCTTAATGCTTATTCGATCCACTGGGGCAGCAAAAGGAATACCATGGAGAGCCCCGCCGTTTCGGGGGGGTCCAAGCGCTGCTTTTTGTGGTGGGTTCCAAGCGATACTGTTCGGTCAGCTTGAGAAACTCGGTGGAAGAACACCCCGAGAAACATGAAGAAGAATTGACATTTGTAGTAAGACACCATTGGTAATTAGGGCGTGTTAAGTGGTGCATAGTGTGGTGCATCTGAAGCTGCTTTTGGCCCGTCCAGTTTAGGACTTCACAGGCGTTTGCTCACAGAGGTCATTCATGTTTGCGGAGATCAGACATTAGTCATTAGTCATTCTGAAGGTGTTGGATGTATAAAATGACAAGTGCACTTTCTCACTAAACGGAGCGCCGGCTTGTTCGTCTCAGCTTGCTTAAGCCCGTCGCTCGACCGAGGATGGAAGTGGTTTTTTAGATACGACGGAGCTCATGACATTTGTCAGCTCCTTGGGTTTCACACCGCTTCGCAGCAGCTTGTCACAGACAGGAGGGAGCGACGAAGCGGAGTCCTATGTGCGAATGGACGAGGGGATGTGGGAGCTGATGATTGTTCAGTTTTCTTTGGTATCCAGTGCAGGCTGCAGATGACTTACCATCTCTCCCAGTAGTCTAAACGCCGGCCTGTCAATGTTTCGGGGAGTCCAGGGTCCGACTCGCGGCTCGCAGCACACACGACACGACACGCACGACACGAGGCATGGTGAAAGAAGCGTTGGACCTGGTGGATATGGATCGCAATGGCCGCTTAGCCCAAGCTGCCAACCATGAACCAGTCAATGAAACATATAATGCTGCATGTTGGCCTCTGGCCTGTGAGGCAACGGAATTGACCGGGAACCAAATGGAACAAAGGACACCCACCAAGAGTAGAAATTGCTACTGTACCCGGTTTGTTGCTTGCTTTAGCTGCTGTAGCTGCTGGCCACGTAGTTGGCCCTATCCATCAGGCCGTTGCGTCGCACCTATTAGCCTATCCATACCTATTCATTAGAGACTATCCATCCCTGCTATCACCCATGTGCTATGAGTTGTTCCTTTTGCTGTTTGGCCCCTATCCAGAAATGGTCGACATGTCTTGCCAGGACAAGTCGGCCAATCATGTTGTACGTACAACAGGTCCAAGCTGGCAAGCCTCGCCAGCAATGTTGGGACCTCATATTTCTGATCCTCGCAGTAGCTCACATGAGGCGACCCGGGTACTATGACACAGCATCGGGCATTGATTATTCGGCCAACTCCTCGCAAGATTCAAAAACCTTTACGACACTGCAGGACATATATATATATACCTACGGTGGAGGCCATCACTATTTGGTTGGAGGCCGTCGCTATTACAGTAGGTTGGAGGCCATCGCCATTAGGAATCAACCTTTCTGATTTATTGCTATTAGAGGATGCAGAAGTGCACAGCCCATTCATGTGCTAAGTCCGTGACACATCTATGACGCTGGCAGCACGCCAGTAATGCCAAGGCTTGCTAGACTTTGAAGAAGTGGTTGGGGCCTCAGCTGCCTTGATGGGGCAATGGACCTGTTTGTACGGGGGTCCTAGGTCGTGATGCCCAGATATGTTTGATATATTTTGCTTTTGAAGGACATCACTTGAAAAAGTAAATGAAAGTTAGAGGCGTTGTTTTTTAAGGCATGGATTCTGGGTGCCACCTGCATGCTGCAGGTGCTTCTCATGCATTGCTACCGGCATTCAGAGGGTTTCACCTTGGATGAGTTGCAGATGCTCGACTGCAGCGGAAGGAAACAAGCGTGGACACTCTCAAAAACTCAAGCTTATTATGGTGAGGTTTGGTTGCTATTTGGCCAACATCAATGTGATTGTTCAAGTTGTGCAGCCACCAAAGAACAACTTCTACAAACAAGAGGGTTCCGCACCTCGAGTTGCTGAAGACTCCTTCATCCTTCGAGCACTATGGACTATGGGTCTTCTTGGCTGGCTTTCCATCAGCCATCAGCGATGTCAATGGTCAACCATATCCTTTGCCCACACAAATCTTCTGATGTGCGACAATGTGGGACTCGTTGATTTGCAGTGAATGGTATTTTGGCTTTTGCTTGGCTCGCTTCGTTTTTCTTTCCAGTAGCACATTGTCCTACAGAATCCCACAGAGAAGCGTTGCAGTGAGTCATTGTTTAGTTGATCTAGGGAACAAGCTGGGGGTTTGACAAGGGAATGCCCAGTCTTCCTACTGCTGATCTGTGGGATTGACGGAGGACGGGCTGTGAGAGGTACAAGGTTTGGTCCACTCCCCAAAGTGACACGATTGACAGACTTTCTGAAGGACGATCACTGCAATATATCAAGATGTGGTCGACCAAGTGTCGTGCCTTGTTTGCAATGTGGCCGATCATCATGCACTGTTCCCATTGCCTTCTTTTCCACGCTGATGTTGTTGGAAGTTCTGATCCACGAGCAGAACTTGAGAAACATGTATATAGTTGAGATCGCACAGACTCGTTCAATCAGTTGCCTTGGAGTTGCCTTTGTTGACCACATGTTGGTCCAACATGCATGGCACTATCATCCCTGGGTAGGTTAGGGAGGAAGCTATTTAACTTTATGAAACTGCCTAGTCACAACCCGGAGTTCATCCTGAACTTCCACGTCGAACATCACTTGCATGCTACAACATTTGACGTGTCACTAGCATAGAATAGGATCAAGGATTTCCGCCTAGCATGGTCATTGGGAAGATTTCATGATGACTAATGACTAATGCTTTCGGCAGAATGTGTTCACATGGTGGCCCCCTCGGCAGGCGCCGGCGGGAAGGTACCAACCTTTTACCGGCCGCCGCCTGGCGATGTTTGTGGGAAGGAAGGCGTTGCTGGGTTTGGAAGAACTGCAAAGGCACTGGCACCACCTGAAACGTCCAATAGTTGATTTGTGGGCCCTGCAGATCCTAGGAAGTCATTTCGAGAACCACCAGAATCTTCGAGCATGTCCAAGTAACACTAGTATCACTAGTGCTCGCAAAGGATATGATCAGCAGAATGGCATGCTCTGACTTTCTGGATGGTCTTTAGTTGTTGGTGAAACATGATACAACTGTGCGAGCTGTGTTCCCAGCAGGTGGCTTTGGTATGCTTTGGTCCACCTACAGCACAATTGATGGTAGGAGCTTCGCAAAAGGATGGCGTTCTGTGGGATGGCAGATTAAACAAATTACCTCCAGGTTGGCGTGGGCCCATGCCATTTGTGCGAGTAGCAGCGGGGAAGTCATTTTGCGCAATCAGGTGGGCCTTTCTGTCTCCGATTGAGCCCGTGACTGCCCAGGAAATGCTTGGCGATGTGCTAGTACAGTTTTTTGGCCCAGCTCAAGCTCAGAAAGCCAGGGAGATGCAACAGGACTGACGAATGGTATATACAGACGGGCAAGTTTGGGCAGATCTTGAGGATCGGCAGATTAAAGAGCACCATTCTCCAGGGGTGTTCAAACAGCTGTGTTCCGAAGTTCAATTTGTCCCGGTTCGTTTCCGAACCTCTTTGGGCCACCTGCAGCAAAGTCATTACCCGAAGGGCAGAGACCTGTGGGTGCAAAGTGGTGACCCTGCTTCAAACCATGTTAACACTTGTTGATTGTTTGAATCCAACTTGGTTTGACACTTGCAGGTAGATCCTCCAACATGCATGGTATATTATAGTTCAGTGACTGGTGGAACTCCCAAAAGCAGGAACCTTAGACCCTCAGTTGAGCCAGTTGCAGATGTTTGTGCAATCCCATGGGTAGATTTCTTTCCCTCAGAAGAGATGGCTGTCAAGCGAGCACATGGCTTCCATCGACGCAGGAATGCATCGCCCGCATGAATAAGAGAGAAAGCAATCGCCCCAGCCACCTGGCAAACATAAATGTTCGGACGGCGGGAGGTTCGCGGTAGCAAGTTCATATTGGCAGCGGGAAGCTATTGACCTTTTTGAGCGGTGGTCAACGTCACATTTGGCATATAGTTAGCGAGGTTAGTGATGGAATATGATGGAATGTACTCGTATCACCAATGGTGAAGTATATAATTATATAGTTATATTTATATACCGATGTTCAACTTCAACCACCGGTCAGTAGGCAAGTATTCAGATTCCGCTGCTGGGCGGGCTGGTGCCTGTTGGAAAGGCTGGGAGCCCCGGTATCTTTGTGCACACTCCCGAGCTTGATGACCGAGGCTCCCAGTCGCAACACGCACGGCCGAAGACCACCTTCGGAACCTTGGTTGCAGCCAACTAGGTTGAGGTCTCGGGGTAAATCATACTCAGTGTGCAGTGTGTGACACAGAAGAGTCATTTGTCAGGCGCTTGCTTTAATGAGGTTTGGTCACAGTTCCGAGTTTCTGCCCGATTTCACCTCTCAACTGTTCCACCAAGCTTTGCTTCATGTGGCTGACTTTACGCATAGCAGAGTACAGACAGCCGTATCACGTGTCATTTTGACGATTGATGGAGCTCCTTGAATAATTATTGATTGGTTCGGTTCCCCAAGTGAAGGACACTCATGACTACATTCTGAAGGAACCTAAGGATGCCATGCTTTACTTTTGACATGATCTGGGGGAATGTTTGACGTCCGAGCGGGGGTGGCCGGACTGTGCTGGAAGCCGGACTCTTGGTGCCATGGCGCCGTTTTGGACCACCCACAATTAGGATCGACAAAGAGCACAGCTGTGAAGGACACAAACATCTCACCAAGTGGACTACGGTGACTAGTCAGCTGTTGTGGGTATAGATTGGTGCATGATCGCTTCATAGATGTCATGCTACATGCCAAGGTAAAATTTGCATATTAGCATCAAAAATTGCACATCCAACAGCACTCAACCATTGGCTGCAAATCCCACATTTCTTGTTCCACAATCTGCAAAGTACCTTGAATTTGCTAACCAGGCTCAAGCCCACAACATCATCTAAGATCTATGTGTTTGAAAGTCTGCCTCAGCAAACGCCTTGAATAATGAGGCATGGGCTTTCATGAAGTCCTACTCTGGGCGCGGCGCCTACGAGAGAAGGCCAGAGATGCGTACCACTGTAGTTAGTCGCTGTAGTCCAAGGGTCTAAGCCTGATAAGTCTCGAGATAGTTTTTTTTGGACGGTCGAATTGTTTCCTAACATTTCTGGATGGTTCCAGAACTGCTTCTTGGTCAAGTTTATTGCCTTTCTTCCAGTGGTTTGTGTGCCAGTGGTATGGGACACTGTCATCCTTGAAGCTATATAAGGTACCTGTTTCTTTGTACTTTCATCTTTGCTTATGGGGGCCCGGCTCGTAACGGGAAGTGTGACTTATACAGTTACAACGATGTGTAATGGCAATGGCCTACATTTGTACCTATGATATGATTACGGACCAAGTGCAGTAGTTCAAGTAGCCACACACCAGAGCAGAATAGGTGCTGAACACTGGGGGTTCCCAGTTCACACTCAATTGCTCCAAGATGCTCCAATGGTCCCAACTTCACTTCTTGGAGCCTGCCCCCCAGGAGTTTGAGAACTATCGCACCCTGGCCGCCAGCATGACTCGTCGCATTACATGTCATGGCACGTGGCAACATCATTCTCAAATTATATAAATGGGTCAGTGAACCCCGCAGCTCCGCAGCTAATTCACCAGTTGGGTAGATTGCACTCAGTAGTTGGTTGTTCGATCTGAATTGAATGGTTGGACTACTTCCATTTGGGTTTCATGATTGCAGGCTTCCGAGTCGTACAGTTCCAAGGTCAACCAAGGGCCGGACTACTGCTTTTATATATTTCACATTGATCTGCATTCAACACTCAGTTGGCTAGAAGAAGTATAGTACTGTAGACACCTTTGAATCTGCCTGTAAACCCTTGAAATTTGATATTCTCGGTGCAAAAGAACATGGAGGAGCAGGGGGTTGGTGAAGCTTTGGTGCGGCGTTTGCTGGGCCAAAACCTTGGGTCCTGGATGACGACCCCTTTGTCGGCGCCAAAGGTTGTGGCCTGTTTCGGGACTGTCCAGTGGTAAAGGTGTTCCCGCTCTCACCCCAGTCACTGTCCCAAAGCCACTCCTCCAGGCCCCTTCTTGTTGACATGATTTGAAAGAGGACCTGTTCCCATGAAGGTTGAATGAAATGGGCATCTCTACAAAAAAGGATTGTTGAAGGAACATGTCAGACACAGCATCAACTATGGAGGAACACAATCTACCGACCCCATGCTTTTGTACCAGGAATGGCCGATGTTGGTTTGGAAATCCATCAGTTGAGACCGGCCATGAGAGCTCACGAATTCGCATGATCAACATCCATACTGCGCATTACTTTGCGTACTTTATGTAGTAACAAGAAGCTAGTAGAAACAAGTGCCTCGCTACTAGTAACAAGTGCCTTACTAGTAACAAAAAGCTACTAGGAACAAGTGCATCGCTAGTAGTAACAAGAAGCTACTAGGAACAAGTGCATCGCTAGTAGTAACAAGTGCCTTACTAGTA